>JAXGGA010019365.1:0-20221 GCA_038373865.1 Uloborus plumipes
GCCAGAAATAAGAAATGAAAAGAATGGACAGAGAAAAAGAATTTTTCTCTGGCCATTCTTTTCGCTTCCTATTTCTGGCGTCAAAGCTATGCTAACTTTCGTTTCACATATTTTGTTTCTTTTTGCGTTTTGGTAATTTTCTCATAAGTTGTCTATTTTTGGTCCCCTAGTGTTTTCGGGGCTCTTGCTAAGACAATAAAGAGAAAAAAAGACAATTTAATGTTTTCCTAGTTCATTTCATTTATTCATTTTATATATTATTTATTTTTTTCATTGATTTCCCCTTGATGCACTTGGCGCCCCTCCCCCCTCGATTCGGCGCCCCAAGCGGCCGCCTGTGTCGCTTGACCCTACGACCGGCCTGCCAGTGTCGCAATAATAAAATAAAACAAAATCGAACATACCGTCTCAAAAAATACGTCAGCAACGAAATTAAAGTCATATAATGTAAGTTACTTGAACCGAAATTAATAAAATCGAACAAATAACCACTACTGGTTACTACGGATTAAACCTCGAGGGCGTGCCCGGTTCCAAAATGTTCTCTCAAAAGCTTGTGTGAGGGGGGGGATGATAAGTCGCTGATATTGTGCCCCTAATGCGACGCAAACGAGCCTCACTTCCACACAGATTGAGAATCGTGGGTGAGTCAAATACATATTCCAAATATCTTTCTTTTGCATCCAACTCCAAAACTTTCCCTCTAAATTTAAAGCGAAATATACGTTACAAGTTGCGTATGTTATGCCCCCATTATCATGCTGTTTTTCTGGATCGAGAGCTGTCAAACGTCGTGCACTCCCCAGAGGTGCTATGTACGCCACTGCTTGAAATGTAATTGAAAACACTACATAAATCGCATTTTGCAAACAAAAACAATTTAAAAATAATAGTAGCACGAGCGTAAAATATAAGAACAAAGTTAAATTAAGCGAAAGAATACCGTTTACAATAATTGATGTGATTGAGGAAGCGAAAAATATTTTTTGCTTACTTAAAGCCCCGGGGTGGGGGAGGGAAAGGGAGATTGAGAGGAATATCATTTTTTTTTTTTTTTTTTTTTTTTTTTGAGCTGTGTTTGTAAATGTTCTTCTACCCACTTATTTTTTAGCGAAATTATTTCTGAGTGTTTCAGTGTTAAGTGTCTATGTAGTTTGAAGCAGTATTGGCGTTTTAAGTACGGAGAGCGCCTAGGAGTCTTTGGTCGGTGAGAAGGGGGCGACTTCGGCTCCAACTTGAAGCTTTGGAAGTGCCCCCTCAGAGGCGCCGAAGCTTGAAGCAGTATTGGCGTTTTAAGTAAGGAGAGCGGCTAGAAGTCTTCGGTCGGTGAGAAGGGAGCAGCTTCAGTGCGCTCCGCCCTTGCAGCTTTGGAAGCGAGTCCTCAGGGCACCGAAGCTTGAAGCAGTATTGACGCTTAACGTACGGAGAGCATCTAGGCGCCTTCCTTCAGTTAGATTGGGGCGCCCCCTTGAAGCTTTGGAAGCGTCCCCTCCTCATTTGTTCAGGGAGGCGCAATTGCCCCCATTGCCCCGCTTGGATCCGCGCGTCGTGTGAATAAATATTCCTTGTAATTCAGCGAAAAAAAAAAAAAAAAAAAAAACGTCTGTCGACCGGCGCTTTTTAGAGTGGCGCACCGGGCATTTGCCCGAATGCCCACATGGCCAGTCCGAACCTGCTTACGGCAACAACTTAGCACAAATTTAACATTCATTTTGTAAAGTTTCAACGTTCTATATTCCATATACAAAAAGAAAATTGGAGTTAAACAGTTCCTGGTAAGAGTTTTGGCTCACAGCAATTTCCATGTCTTGAAAATCCGCATAATTTTTGATGCCACACCTTCAACTTTAGGGGTCTATAAAAACTAAACAACTCAACTTTAGACCAAAACGTTCTGGATTTGGTCTTTCAATAAGATAATAAACATTTGGTAATTTTTTGGAAAAAATCTGAGAGGTCATGAATCACAGGCGTGACACTCTCTCAGATTCTTGCTCTTAAAGTGAGCATATTTTGGAAAGGTGTTTGTGGGTCCTACCTAGAGATGAAAATGGTCGGAAAAAAACCGGAAACTTTCGGAAAAAAACGTTTTTTTTTTTCCGAGGAGGTTTATTTCCACTCCGGAAAAATTGAATTTTTCAAATTCTCAGTAAAATGAAATTAAAATTTTCAGCATAAAATGATAAATTTAGAAATTTATCATTCTTACGCTATTTTCCTCTTCATCTCCACCCCTCTCTCTTACCACAATAACCTCTTGCTTTGGTAATGCAAGTTGGACAATATTACAATTTGCCTATAGATCAAGAACTGTTAGAGCTGAGAAATTTTAATATATGAACATTGTTAAAAAATAAAACTTTAACTTAAAGTTCAAATTTTAATCCAAAAAATATTTTATCACACTTGTTTGAATGCCTATGCATATTTATATACTCATATTACCAGTTTAAAAACCGACCTAAGAAAAGGAAAAATTGAACAGTATAGCATTGAGCGAAAGAAAAACATGAGTAGGGTTCCCAACCTGGAGGCGATCTACCCTCAAAAGAACGATTTTGCTCCTCAAGAGTGATATAAATTCTTGAGAGGTGTTAGAGGAAGGGCGGCGATGACTGTTCAAAAAATATATATTTAAAAAAAGACACGGAATATGGAAATTGGATTCGTATGCGAAAGCGATTGTTCAGACTTCAAACAAAGAATCACGAGAGTCACGAGAGAATATCAAAAGCTTCATCGTCACACCTCGGTTGAACTTTAAAGAAACATTTCGTCATTTATCGTTAACTTAATGAATTTTTAACGTTCCTTTTTCTTTTTCTTTAAATTAAGTTTTAGTGTTTTATTTCCGTCAAAATCCCCTTTGTAGAAAGAAATTTATAAAAAATACTTCTGTCTTTGAAAAACAAAAAAACATGTTTATAATATTAGTTAAGTTTTCCCAGCAGCGGGGGGGGGGGGGCATAAAAAGGATACTTTTATTTTTCTGTTTATTTTTGTTTGAAAGTAATTAAATAAAATTTCTGAATCTTTTTTACATCATACTTCAAATTTAAAATAGGTAATATTCTTTCAATAATACTGATTCCCTCCAGCTCAGAAATATATAGTAGTTTGAATGAAGAGAGGGGGTGGGGAGGGGAGGACGATAGGTGTTAATCAGCCTTTACGAGGGGGATTGAGTGATGTACTCAAAAAGGTTTCGAATCAATGGAGAAGACCGACCAGTTCTGGTCTTAACTTGTTTCAAAAGCATTTTTTTACATAATTTTCAACAATTCGTTTTTTTCCATTTAATTTTTAAGAAAGAAATGACTAGAAAATCTTTTGTTTGTATAATTGTTAGAAGTGTTAATTTATTGAATCCTGCATTTTTGTTTTCCATTTAAATCCCCTAAACATCTTGATGCAAAAGCATACAGCCATTATTTTCGTTTTTTTTTCCTTATTTAATTACATTGCAGGTATCAAAGAGCATTTTTTTAAAATCGTGTACAAAATACTAGTTTTTTAGGGTAATTATGAAATTTGGATACTGAAATTGTGCTAAAATGTTCAATTTCTGGTCATACTCCCCGATACTTTTCAGCTTAGAAAGCAGAAAAAAAGATAAATAAAATTTATCCAGTTTTAAGGGAATACTTGAATATTGGCCGTTTTATAAACATTACGTTCTCTACTCTAGGACAGCAAAATTTTTAATTGAAAATGTTAAAGCAATAATAAATAAGTATAGAAATTTATGTTAAAAACACATTTTAATATTTTGTAATAAATGAACCTCTGCTCAATTAGGTAAAACAATAATTCTATTCCAAGTTTTGTAAACACAACAGATTTTATAATTGGCCTACTATTAGTGCATTTTTGATATTTAAAGTGCATAAATTATTTCTTATGAAAAATTACCTATCGCCACTGAAAGGTGAAATTATTTCATTATTGATAAGTGCTTATCATGCACAAAAATTTTCATTTATTAATATGAATTCTTTCATACATAATGCATTACCTCACTTTTTAACTGATTTTCTTTATATACTTCCTCTACTTTGTGTATGTATAAAATAAATTGTCACATGCATATTTAATTTTATATCATAGATTTATCAATTTTCTGGTTAAATGGTTAATTTCCTTTGGGTATTTCGATATTTTCCAAAATTTATATTAATATGCAATATTACTAACAGTATGATAGCATATTTACAAAAAAAAATACTAACTTAATTTAAATAGTCTACATATTTTTCAAAGATTTTTTATGGGTCTAACAATTCAGAGTTCAAATAGTACTAAGATAATAATTATTAACGTTCTGTGTATTTAAAGTAGCACAAAATATAAAATAAATAATTAAATAATAATAAAAAAAAAATAAAGTAAGTACACTTACCTTTATTGCAAATTCCAAGCTGAATTCAACGCTATCAACTATTAAAATTCTCTCAACACAACAACTCTACACAGAAACTTCTTTAACAAAACCAACGTCCTTTTAGTGAAGAACTAATTTTACTTCTTCATGAAATGAATAAGCATAACTTCAGCCACAAAACTAGGTTTCCGCTGACTATGCGAACTAAATGTATATTGCCTGCTAAGCACATAGTAGAATCTGCAATTGAGCTCAAACAGAGATATTGCATTTTAAAGAGTTGCGCTTCCATATACACTGGCGGAAAAAAAAATCCCAACACCAAGAAAGACTTGTGTTAAAGAAACGAAATTCGGTAGGCGTGTTTATACAACTGAAAGATGACATCGATTGAAATTTCGTGTTCCACGCATAAGTGTAGCGCAGTTGCCGTCACTCAGAACATGCAAATAAGACTTGTTTTAAAAGCGTGTTGTGAAGCTCGTGTGGAATATTTTTTCCGTGAAATTTGACGAATTTGCGTTCATGTTAGCCAGGAATGCATTTAAGAAGACGAAGAAGCCATTATCAACATCTCACCGAGTTTGAACGAGGTCGTACAATTTGGCTACGAGACGGTGGATTTTCATTTCGCGATATTGCAGAAAGACTTGGGTGGGAATGTTTCCACCATGCATGATTATTGGAAGCTATGGGCAAGGGATGGTACTACCTCAAGAAGATCGAGTTCCGAGCTGCCACGTGGCACGACTGAGAAGAAAGATCGTCGAATCTTGCGTACGGCTGTGGCACATCGTACTGCATCTGCGGCTGACATTCGAGCTACAGTTGGTACCGTCGTGACCCAAGGAACGGTAAGAAACTGTTTACTTCAAGGACAGCTCCGAGCTAGGCAACCTGTAGCCCGTATTCCATTGACTGCAAACCATTGCCTTTTCCGACGGCAGTGGTGCCACCACAGAGCTCACTGGAGGTCGGAGTGGAGATCTGTTGCAATTTTTGATGAAAACAGATTCTGAATTAGTGCCAGTGGTGGCTGTATATTGGTCAGAAGGAGGCCAGGGGACCGCCTGCATCGAAGCGGTCTACGGCCTAGACACACGGGACTCACACCTGGAGTTATGGTCTCTGGAGCAATTTCCTACGACAGCAGGGGCATTCTTGTGGTTATCCCAAACTCAATGACTGAAAATTTGTCGTCATTCTGTTAATTTAACCAGTAGTACAGCCCTTCATGAGTAGCATTCAAGGGGGCGTTTTCCAACCGGATAACGCTCGCCCTAACATCGCTGCTGTAACGAAATGTGCTCTACAGAGTGCTGACATGTTACCATGACCTGCAAAATCACCAGGTCTGTCTCCAATTGATAACGTATGGGATATCATGGGATGGCACCTCGAGCATCATCCACAGTCAGCAATGACGGTCCTAGTATTGACACAGCAAGTGCAACAAGCATGGTACTCCATACCACAAAGTGACATTCGGCACCTGTATGACATAATGCATGCACGCTTGCAGGCCTGCCTTCAAAATTCTGGAGGTTACACCCTCTATTAAATTAACATAATTTCACATTTGCACAGCATTTTCTTGAGCTTAAATTAGCCAGTGGTCTTGTACACTTAATCAATTAAACATGTTAACTAGACAATTGCATTACCCAAATTTCATTACTCTACGGCAATTTTTTCTTGGTGTTGGGATTTTTTTTTCCGCCAGTGTATTTTGTTGTGATGACTTTTTATTCAGCAGATTAAAAAAAAAAGTTTCCAATCACAAATGACTACAAAACATTTTATTAATAACACATACGAAACAGAGAGCAACCTTAAGTTAATTGCTCTGGTTTTGTTGAAAAGTAGGGGTACGACTGCTGTGCTTAGAAAGGCAGTGCAGTAAGTTAAAACTCCAGTTTAAAATTTGTTCAGGTTTAGAAACCATTACACAGTTTATAGTTTTCTATTAGAAAGGTTAAAAAAAAGTCATTTAATTTTTATTTGGATTTAGATTGCGTGGGGAAAAACCAGAACTCAATAGTTTTCATTTTTAGAAAGTAAGGTTATATTGCAAGGGAGAAAAATCATTCTGATTTTTCTTTCAAACACTATTTTTGATGTTTGGAAGTATCTACTTATTATTTTAAGTTTTAAAGACAGTCTAAAATAGAAAACTTTGTAAGCAATATTTACAGTGAAATGACGATATGATTCATTTGTGGGGTTTGACCAAGAAAGCTTTGAGTCATAAAACAGAAAGGCTATTTTTTTCCCATTAAAACCTACCTAATTATGTGTATTTCGGTCATCATCAAAAATAATATGTGTTGATTGCATATATTTTTAATGATTAACCTTTTAAATGGTCCAAGAAAAACAAAACTGTTAAAAAACGCTTTTTACTTCCTTTTACGTAGTAAAGGAAGTATTGTGATCGCGAAAAAAAAATCACTCAAATTTGAGTCTAAATTTTAATTTTGCTCACCCCCGAATGAATGTTCAGTAGTTTTTTGACCTGTCAGCACGTGCATATGTACCTACCAACATATAAGCAGCCGAAAAATCCTTTTTAACCACCCCCGAGTTAATTACGACGAGTTTTCTCGTGACGTCTGTATATACGTATGTACGGATACATAATGCGTATGTATGTGCGTATGTGTGTCGCATAACTTAAAAACTATATGCCGTAGAAGCATCTAGCTTGGTATGTAGGCTCTGAGGATGGTCTAGTTGTGCACCTTCCCTTGTGGTTGCATTCGAATGTTCCCAAGGGGGTGTTTTACCCCTTTTTGGGGGTAAATCAGTGTTATTTTCAATGTAGACTCAAGTGATATGAGTTGGCGCAATCACTTGGCGATATGTCGCCAAGCTTTTGATCGCCCAGTGTTTGACGCCAACTTGGCGACATATCGCCAAGTTGGCGACAAATTTGGCGAAAAAGTTATATTTTGAATTTGGGTTCAACTTGGCGCTATTGGCGATATTTTGCGAAAAAATCACTGAATGATATTAAAATCAGCAATATTTAGAAAATCAACCATTGTAAAATAGTTTTTGCATTGTTTCGTGACAGATTAGGGGAGTAAATATTTGAATTGTTACCTTGCTCGCTCCAAGCACTTTTTTAACACTTAAGGCAACTGCGAAGAAATTTAGACATAAAAGGAAGTAGTGTGATGTCCATACCAGATTTTTTTAATTGTAAAAAAGTCAATTTTTCATTTCATTCAACTTCAAAGTCCACTCACTTATCCATTTTTACAGTTGTCTAAGTAAAAAGGTTTTCAAGAACATTATCATTCCCCAAGTTTCACGAAACAAAAAAATTTGCAACATTAATTCAAATCTAGACTCAGCAATAAGACAATTAATTGTAACTTTAACTGAAAACTGCTACCCCGTGAATTTGATAAACAGTCTTATCAGTAGCACATTGAAGAAGCCCTACACTGTTAAAAAAACCTGAATTTTCAGGAAGATTTTTACTGATTTTAACAGTAAATTTCCGTTTTCGTTTCAAAACATAACTTTTCCTTAAAAAAACGGAACTATTCCGTGAATTACCAAGTTGGAGAAACAAAAAACGGAATTTACCCAGTTTTGTGGTTGAAATATATCGAACAAGGAAGTTAGAGAGAGTCTGAATAGACTTGGCGCGTGCGCAGATACGACTTAGTTTTTGGCAGCATAAATGATTCATAACTGAATCAAAGTGCACAGCAAAAGAAACGCAAAGTCATCGAGAATTAATATGCATGTTTAAGCTTCTATGAAAGCGACTTGTATTATTCGCATTAGCATGGAAAAGAGGACATCTGTGTCTCGTCGTTTGGATAGTTACTTTACAAAAAACATCACATGCTAATGTTATTTAATCGTATTCCTCAGGACGTTATTATGTGTACCATTTTGTTTCTTGCTCAACATTTTTAAGAAGACTTCGTTTATCGCAATGGATAGAATCAAAATGGGCAACAAAAGGGCGTGTTAGTACATTTTAAAATCTACTCGCTCTATTGTTGCCTTTTTTGAGCAAGTTTTATTGAAGATAGGAGGTAAGAATTTTTATTTTTGTTACTGCTATTTTTATTTTAATCTGAGTCCAGACTTAACAGTTAGTTATTTCATGATGTAAACCAATTGTGCATTTTAGGAGTTGCATGTATAAACTTACTGGTGCTGAGGGTTAGTAAAATTTATTGAAATGATTTTTGTAATTTTATATCAAGATTTAAAAGCTTAGTCTCAAAACTTAGCTTTTTTACTTTATGACTTTACTTCGTTAATGTGACGAAATTAATGTTGTCAAATATTTCGCTACATTTGACGAAATTCATCCCCAAAAAATGACGAAATGTTCGCTCGGGGTATATTCTTGGAAGTGATTTCATCAAAAACAAAGAAAATATCGTTAATTTTGAGAGTGCATTTCTGAAAGTGTTGATCACTATGAACACCATAACGTAAATATATATGAAAATAGAGGAAATCAGTAAAAATACAGGATTTTTTTTTTAAGGAACCACGAATGTTTCAAATTCAGAAAGGAAAAAAAAGAACTTTCGGAAGAACTTAATTTTTATTCAAACATAAGAGAAAATATTTTCAAAAGAATGCACCTTGTTAATACTTTTTAATTTTTTGAAGTTATGCGCTCGGAAATACTATGCATTGATCATTCCATCTTCAAAATATTTGAGTATTTTATGCGAGATTGATGTAATCTTTTCAAAAAAATTATGATATTTTAATGAACTAAAATTTTTAATGAAAAAAAAAAGCCAATTCTTGTATTGCTTTAGTATTTTTTTTAAAGGCAAGATGTTTAAGAGTTTGAAGTATGAGCGGACATTTTCAAACTTTTTCTAAAAAACAAAATTCGTAAGAGTTTTAAGTTTACATTTTTGCTCATCATTTTGTCTTATGTATATATAATTTTCCGGTGAGCTAGTTTACGCTCCTTTTTTAATTGCTCTATTTTTCTGTTTCTCATTTTCCCATATTTTAATCACCCACATTTTTACGTTATAGGCTTATACCTATACGCTTATACTTATATATGCAAGATGGAAAATTATTGAAATTTTGCAAAATAAACAAGCGCTTTTATAGCAGCTTAATATTAATAGCAAATTATATATGAAAGTTCAATAAATTAGTCCTTTAAGTGGCGCAAAATGTGTAGATTGGAAAAAACAACAAATGAACAAATTGAAATTTTAAGAAACTTTAGAGAAACATTTAAAAATTTACGAAACAATATAAACATATAAAAAGAACAAACGAAAAAGATAAGGCAGCACATTACCCATGTTTGTTCTTTTTATATGTTTATATTGTTTCGCAAATTTTCAAATGTTTCTTAAAATTTCAATTTGTGCATTTGTTGTTCTACACAATCTACGCATTTTGCGACACTTAAAGGACTAATTTATTGAACTTCCATAGATAATTTGCTATTGATATTAAGCTGCTATAAAAGCGCTTGTTAATTTGCAAAATTTAAATAATTTTCCATCTTGCATGTATATATATATAAGTCAAAGCGTATAGGTATAAGCCTATAACGTATAAGCGGGGATAATAAGAACCGAAAAAATGAAGAACGGAGAATTACGAAACGAAAAAATGCCGAACGGAAAAATGACGAACCGAGCTTCTGTAAAATCACGGAAATATAATTAATGAAACGGAAACACTCCGGCAACTCAGCTGCCGTATATTTTTTCGTTATTTTCAGGACATTTTTTTAACAGTGTAGGTTGGTAGTTCTTGAGCAAAAGTTCCTGTTTTTGTATCTCTTGTAATTTCATGTTGTCAGTTTTATTTGAATTTTTATTGATTATATATGGTGTCTTTTGAATTGTATTCTCTCATGTTTATGCATAAATGAATTGGACTTCTAGTGACTAAATGCTTGTTTGTGAGATGTCGGGGGCTAAAAGTTGCATCTTTTTAGGCGTTTTGCTTGAAACTTGCTAGAAACATCTTACTCCACTTTTCCCTACCCTAGGGGAGTCCCCCTGATGAAGGCCTCAGGGTCTTTTGGGAATTTTCTCTTTACTTCTGTTTTTAACAAGATTTTTTTCGCAAATTTTTATACTTCTAATTAAAAATATGTCTGCTACCAGTTTCAAAGACCTGCCACAGGCGCCTTTTGACCTGTGTGGTGAAGTTTATTTTCCTGTTCTATATGAATCTTCAACTACTTTGTTTATGTTAATAAATAAATAAATATATATATATATATATATACAGGGTGTCCACTCCAATCGTGGACCAATAGCTAACTTCTAAACCGTTAGAGATAAGCATATAGTTTATTTAGGAAAAAATCTCCAAATTATGAAAGGAATTTTGGGTCTATTCAATGTTTTTCAAAAAATCAAATTTTGAAAGAGTTACGAAATTTAAATTTTTATACAGCCCCCCAGTCCTATCAATCATATTTAGTAAAACATTCTTGACACTGTAACGTTTAAAACTAAAAAAAAATCACTCTCTCTACCACAAAAATTGACCGAGTTATGACGTTTTGAAAAATCAAGATTTTGCATTATTTCATGACGTCATCGAGCGATCGCTTAAGGGACCGTATGCGAAATCCTTCAAAATCTTGATTTTTCAAAACGTCATAACTCGGTCAATTTTTGTGGTAGAAGAGTGATTTTTTTTTAGTTTTAAACGTTACAGTGTCAAGAATGTTTTACTAAATATGATTGATAGGACTGGGGGGCTGTATAAAAATTTAAATTTCGTAACTCTTTCAAAATTTGATTTTTTGAAAAACATTGAATAGACCCAAAATTCCTTTCATAATTTGGAGATTTTTTCCTAAATAAACTCTATGCTTATCTCTAACGGTTTAGAAATTAGCTATTGGTCCACGATTGGAGTGGACACCCTGTATATATATATATATATATATATATATATATATATATATATATATATATATGAGCGATTCCATACCAAATCACCGAATGGGGGTCGCACGACCGACTCGGATTTTTTTTTAATTTGGTACACAGATTGATGGTACACTCTTAAAAGTGTGCCGCTTATATGTAAGGCACAAGAGAATTGTGCCTTATATTACTTACATATCAGAGGCACAAAGCGTTAGGTGCCGTTGATACATACAAAGCACAACGAGATGAACGGCACGGACAGGAAGCAAAACTTTTTAAAGGCACACTGAATCGGCCGTGCCTTTTAAATTCCCACTTCGCAAGTTTTAAGCGGCACATCGTCTATTCACGCTTTGGGTTTGAGGTTATAGCTGATCACGTGGCCCGTATGTTTATTTTCAATGCTGGAGATGGCGGAAAGTTCGTTATCGCAAAAATTCAGGATTAAATGTATTCTTTCGTCGTTTTCAAGCAATATTATTAGTTTGAGAGAAATAATTTTATGTATTGCATTGTTGTTTGATGCGGATGTAAGAATAGGGAACGAAAATCAAGTTGTAGTGTAGAAATTTGATCGTTCCATGCCTTTCCTTTGCAAGATTCATCGTTTGAAGCAACGGCAAATGAAAAGTCAGTCGGGTGCATTTTGTGCAGAATAAGCATATTATGGTTTGCTCTGAACACTTACTATCAGAAGAAGATTTTATTTATCTGTCCATCCATTATGCATTATTGATTGCCGAGGCATAAACTGCTGTTTCAAACGTCTTCCTATGGAAACATCGATAACAAAATGGGCAGCAAAAGAGTGTGTTAGTGTATTTTTAAAATCTACATACTCCTTTGCTGATCTTTTTTGTGCTGTATGTTGACATTTTGTGCTACGACAGGTATGTAAAATAGCTCGTCCAATTTATTTCTATTATGATTTATCAGCGTTATTTTAATTAAAATCTTAGTCTCATTTGCCATAATGGTTTAATATGTTAGATATTTGATACTGTTTGTTGTTCCGGCAAAAAGCTCCATTGACAAAAGAAGTAATTATTTTTTAGTTGCATGGGCTTTATTATGATAAATATTGTCTCACAAGATTCGGTTGACTTTAAATTTATTGTACTACTTTTTAAAATATAGTAGGATTTTTTAAAAAATAATAAGTTATGATTTAGCATTTTTTTTAAAGTTAAAAATTAATTTTAACTCAATTTGATAATATTTCGTAGTACTTCATCATGATAAAGTATAAATTCCAGTGCCGTATTTACGTATGGGCTTAGTGGGCTATAGCCCAGGGCGGCACGATTGGGGGGGGGGCGGCACTTTTTCTATGCAAAGTAAAGACCCTTTTTTTTTAGACAGCAGGGCTGATCGGCAGCGAGAATTACATCAGTTAATTGAATTAAATACTGTTCTTTATTTAATAACGCTGGAATGCTGGTGGAATTTTTCATACAAAAGTATTGAACCGCAGGGGAAAAAAAGAAAAGAAGATAAGACAGGAATAAGACTAGAAAGATGAGAAAAAAAGACTGCAAGACAGAAAAAAATTGTTCGTTAAAACCGGGTCTTGCTCGTTAAAACGAATTCTGTTCCATAGACTTAACATTGATCCAACAAAATATTCTCGTTTCCCTCGTTGTTGATTTATAATAATGTAAGAGCAGATTTGTAGTAGTAAAAGTTGAAATTCCCAAAAGACGAATTTTTACCAATTGGCTGATTGTTAACAACCAACCAATTTCATGTTTAACTAGCTGTGTGGCCGGGATTTGCACGGTTTACCTTGAAAATACATTTTATGTCAAGTAAATAAAAAAGTTTTTTTTTTTTTTTAACAACTTTGAAATTCAACACCTCAAGGGGGGGGGGGCGGCCAGTTTCAAAAGCCCAGGGCGGCCTCACGTCAAATACGCATCTGATAAATTCTCACAAGATTCAGTTGAATATAAATTTGTTGAACTTGTTAAAATATAATAGGATTTTTTTCGGCAAAAATAAGTAAAAAAAGACTATTCTCGTAGAAATTGCAGATTCAAAACTAAATATTTATAAAAGAAACCTTGCCTCTGTGCATTAAAGTTTAAATTCACTAATTTTCTGTATCGCAGCATTTATTTACTAAATTTAATAAATTTTAACTTAGTCAATTTTCATGTGACCTTTATTATGGTAAAATACTTTATCACGAGATTCAGTTGACTTTAAATTTACTGAACTTGTTATCTTTTAATGAGATTTTATTACACAAAAATACAACTTTTAGTGAAATTTTTTCGTCAAACATTTTTTCTTTAGCAGGCCGAGTACTCAGTGATCAATTTAAATCATTTTTTGGATCCGTATGACATGTTCGTAGTTATAAAAAACTGTTATGATGTTTTTGAATTGTAACAGAAGTTTAAATGTGTTTAGATGTGATTTAAGGAATCTTGCAATTTTTATCGAGATTGCATGGAATGATCGGTTATTATCCTGTACGTAATAACTAAATTTGAAACTACAGCATTATAAAACATCAAGTGTTTGTTCTCCCTAAAAAGATACTATTTTGCATAAAAGGTTAAAATCACTCTATATTTTATAGCATTTCCATTTATTACATTTAATAAATGTTATACTAAAGCAACTAAAACTAAAAATAGTTTAAATACCTTGTTTTGTTCCTATTCTCAATATTGTCTTTCAAAAAGTTACCTTTTAATTAAAATTGAATAAATTCAATCATGTAAGACTACCTTTGTTTCAGGATCAAACTGACAATTTGTTATGAAGTACTTATTTTTGCTATGTCGTACAATGGCAAAAACTGAAGCTTAATAGCATTTTTTTTTCTTATCTTGTCCAATTTTCAGTTCTGTTGACAAGATTAGCGAAAATAAGAGCTTATACAACAATGAAATCAGAAAATGAAATAAAGTATTATGCACAAGATTTTTATATTCTTTGGGAAACATTTTGTTTTGATATATCTAATTAATGTGTCATGACGAATTAAAACCTAAAAAAAAGTTTAAAACATGCAAGCACTGGGGTAAAAAATTAAGAAGTTACTATAAACTAACATTGAAATTCTCCTTAATAAACCATTATTATTATTATAAACCTATAAGAGGCACAAATCCTTTTAAATGTAAGGCACTGAAATCAAAAATCAGAGGCACAGACGTTTTCAAATATAAGGCACTGAAATCTAAAATCAGAGGCACAAACGTCCTCAAATATAAGGCACTGAAATCTAAAATCAAAGGCACGGTATGTGCCTTTTAATTTCAGAGGCACAAACGGTGCCTTTCATTTTAAATGTGCCGCTTAATTTTCAGAGGCACAAAAATTCAAACTGTGCCTCTTATTTCAGAGGCACAGTTTTAAGAGTGTATGTTAGCTATTCACAGGTAAAGAGTTTACTTTTGGTTATTTATCCAATTAAGAGATATCCTGCTGACAGTATATGCATGTTTTTCGCAACGACCATCATGCTTTTGTTCCCCCTCTCATGGACTTAAAATTAATTAAACCAAAAAATAATGATATATTTATTATTAGCTGTGTTATCTACTCAATATGTCATGAAATTTAATTTATTAAATCATTGAACAATAAATTAGATAATTGATGAAAACAAGAAAAAGTATTTCTCTGATGCCTGAGCATTATGCATTCATAATTATAAAGCACTAAATACTTTCTTGAGAAATTAATTAACATAAATGAGCTCTAAATAGTTATATTATAAGCAATACCCAATCTTGTGATTGGGATACTCCTGTTTTTAATTGAAGAATTTCTTGAATATCACATGAATATCAGGAAAATAAATGAGGTCTTTTCGTTTGATGTAGGATACTTTATGACAAATTTCATTTGATGGGCTACTAACTGAGCATGGTGATAAAGAGCTATTAATTTCAGCATCGAATTCCATTTTACCTTATTAACAGTTAAATATTTATAAAATAATTAAATAAATAATTTAATATAAAGCCATGCTTGAAGAATTAAAATTAGTGCAACTAATTTATTCCCATACTGATCTTTACAAAACTGGCATGTGTTGAGCACTGATAAGAACTGACAAGAATAAGTTTACTCACTAAAATACTAGTTCACAGATACTATAAAGCGTACATTCTATTTTCTACAAAATAATACTGCAACAAAGAACAAGGGTATAAAGGGGTTGGTACTAAAGAATTTCTTGAAAAATCAATTAAAATAATGGAGCTTCGAATATTTATCTCATAGGCAATACCCAATCTTGTGATTGGATGTTCCTGATTGATGGCTATAAACAGGAGGATACCCTTGTTCTTTGTTGCAGTATTATTTTGTGGGAAATAGAATGTATGCTTCATAGTATCTGTGAACTAATATTTTAGTGAGTAAACGTTTTCTTGTCAGTTCTTATCAGTGCTCAACGCATGTCAATTTTGTAAAGATCAGTATGGGAATAAATTAGTTGCACTAATTTTAATTCTTCAAGCATGGCTTTATATTAAATTATTTACTAAATTATTTTGTAAATATTTAACTGTTAATAAGGTAAAATGGAATTCGATGCTGAAATTAATAGCTCTTTATCACCATGCTCAGTTAGTAGCCCATCAAATGAAATTTGTCATAAAATATCCTACATCAAACGAAAATACCTCATTTATTTTCCTGATATTCATGTGATATTCAAGAAATTCTTCAATTAAAAACAGGAGTATCCCAATCACAAGATTGGGTATTGCTTATAATATAAATATTTAGAGCTCATTTATGTTATTTAATTTCTCAAGAAAGTATTTAGTGCTTTATAATTATGAATGCATAATGATCAGGCATCAGAGAAATACTTTTTCTTTTTTTTCATCAATTATCCAATTTATTGTTCAATGATTTAATAAATTAAATTTCATGACATATTGGGTAGATAATACAGCTAATAATAAATATATCATTATTTTTTGGTTTAATTAATTTTAAGTCCATGAGAGGGGGAACAAAAGCATATGGTCGTCGCGAAAAACATGCATATACTGTCAGCAGGATATCTCTTAATGGGATAAATAACCAAAAGTAAACTCTTTTCCTGTGAATAGCTAACATATCAGTGGCTTGTTTAAAAAAAAAATTAAAGTTTCTACTGCTCCCCTTTTATGAGAAAAATGGCTGACAAAATGGCCAAAAACGCATTTTTTGCCTTACGGCTTATCTTTAAGCTAAAATATTTCCAAGAAGGAGTGAGAAACCCAAAAAATTTATTGCGTAGCAATTTACAGGGAGGACCTGTACACTACCAGAAAGTGAGAAAACCTTTGGTTTTGTTTGCCTTTTTTTGTAATAAATGCCTGAATTTTAGCAAAATCTGCAAAATCAAGTTTTTGTGGTGACAACTTCAAAGAGCCCTGTACCTTGGCAATTTTCATTATGAACGTTCTAGTATTTTTTTTTTCAGAATGCCTGGAGTAACTAGTTTCCATAGATATCTAACACTTTTATTTTGCATGAGTACGATTTTTTATAAAAAATTATTAAATAACATCACTTTTTTAGTATTTTGACGTGGCGGACAAACTTTGAGGGCATGTATCTCAGAAAATAAGTGGAGCACGTAACTTTCCTTTTGGGCTTTTTCATACCTCTATACCATCAATCTGTGTACCAAATTAAAAAAAAATCCGAGTCGGTCGTGCGACCAACTTTTTTTTTTTCGGTGATTTGGTATGGAATCGCTCATATATATATATTATTTTACGACGCAATTTTTTTTCAGGCATGGGTCCCATAGGAGTGTGGCCAAAACACTAGTTTTACAACCAAAATAAGTTAAAAAATTGCGAAAAATAAGAGATTGTTTGTAGTGATTTAAAAAATATTTTATCGTCATTAGTCTCCTTTCTTGCTACAAATGTTCGTACTTTTGAACTTTTTCCTCTCTGACCACACAGGAAAATGCTAACGGTTAATTTTCTCCTTCCCTCAAAATAAAAATGATAGCTGTGAAGCTGTCAGGACCGATGAGAGGGCATGTCAGCCTAGTCGGAAACTAGGGACCCGAACCTTTAGGGTGCCAGGCGGGGATTCCGAGTAATATCATTTGTATATGTTTTGGGGGGCAGGGGTCCCGGAGACCAAACTGTCTAGGGGTCCGCCGTGGCTCTCGAAGGCCCTGGAAGCTCTCGAAAACTGAAACAAAGAAAAAGGGGGGGGGGGAGCTCTATCGCTAAAAAGGAATGCGTGATAGGAGAAATTGCTTTGGTATAGCATTTGGGGAGGATAATCTGTTTTCTGACTACTTGAATAAATTTTGTGTTGAACTTATTGAAGCTTTTTATGAACTAAGAATGCTTAGATAAAAATAAACTAATATATGAATATTAGCAGAGCTTTCTGCTTGTATGAGAACAGTATTCGGACGAACAGAAATGCCATTAAATTTCGTTGTACCGTAAAGCGGGGCGTATCGGAACAGTGCAGCGGGGTGATTCGGAACCAAACTTCCTGACCATACAAAAAACTTCTTCATTATTGCACTGTCAGGTATTTTTGGCATCATTTCAGGGTAACATCATAAGAAGTAGGAAAAAAATATTTTTGTCATTCTGGCAAAACGATTGGCTTATGAGCAAAGCTGCAAAAGGAATGCTAAGAAACATCATCAAGTTTTCATTGTCTGTGAAACTTTGTATAAGAGTTCTTTATATTTCAAACCTAAGAACAGTATTTTTTAATTATGGGATGGATGGGATTATGGATTCGGGAGCTGCCCTCAGTTATTTTCTTTCACTGAAATGGGCTGCTCTTTCTCCCGTATGTTTGTGTATTGTAGTTTTAACAGTGCACTTAAGCTATACTTGAAATGAAATGAAATGAAATAAAAGACAGCTTTGAGGGTCCTTTATATTTGGGACTGCGGCACAATTTCTAATTTGTCTATGTGATAATGTGGCCCTGAAAGAGGTCTGTGTTGTTAGGCACATCAATAATTGATAAGACATTTGAATATTTCTACACTGTTAAAACAAACGGTTGCAATTGGCACCTTTCCGGGGTGAAACGCTTGTAACATCAGCGGCACCCAGTAGGGAGCCGAGATTTCACCCTTGGCTTGGGTGAAAAACTGGCACCCTCAATTCAACAAGCCACGCGGGTGAACGATGGAACCGTATAGGAGAGCATAATGGCACCCTCACTGTTCACTATTGCAGATCCCCCCTGTGCTGTGTGCGTTTTTGTTTTTCAATTGTGTTTACTTTTATTTATTGTTTTTATTCACGAAGTCTTGGTACATTTTCACCTTGAATTCCGATTTGAAAATGATCGAAACTTGTAATTTAAGGCATTTTCTCACAGTTCAGACTTTCCAACATATTTTAAAAGAATTCATGATTTGGATTCAACTCAGTAGTTTTAAAATGCTATTGACATTTTCTACAGCATTATCTGTACCGAAAATAAAGAGAAAAGGTATTTTATGGATGCCTTTCAAAAATATTCAGTTGCATTATTCTATCAATAAAAAATTGAATCGCTTCATTAACTTCTAAAATTTTTATCAAGAATAACATATTAATAAATATGTATAGTTCGACATTTAAATATCTTTATGGAACAAAAGATAGGGGTATTTGAAAAGCAGTGTTTGTTAAACGCCAAGTTCCTCGACAGATTAAAAATCGAAATATATTTTAAGGATTTATTTATTTAACTGATTTAAAAAAAAAGTAAGCTCTTGTAGTAACGAACTCAGCATTCGTTATCAATAACGCCAACGAAAGATATTAGCGAAAGCACGAAATGCATGGCATTAAAATAGCATATACATATACACTGCTCGACATTGAAAATGCAACACCAAGAAGGAGTGGTCAGAAATTCATGCAAATTTTACCGTAGACGCACGTCACTGAGTTATGCAAATGATATGAAATGTGCAGCTCTCCGACGCACGTGAAGTAAGATATAAGAGAATGAAGTTGAAAAGTGGGCTATGTTCATGTTGGTTTTTCTGCCAGACTAATTATCGGAGAAATTTGGTTTTTGTCTCGAAGGATACGTGTGATAGGAGGAAATGCCACGCCGTCCTCAACGAAGACACTTATAGACGACTTTACAAGGGGTATGGTGATCGGACTGAGAAGGGGAGGTTGGTCCATACGTCAAATTGCAGCTGATACCCACATGGATGCAAGCACTGTGCATCGGCTGTGTCGGAGATGGTTGGAAAGAGGAAATGTAGCCACATTGAGGGGTGCAGGTGCAGCCAGAGTGACGTCAGACCTCTTGGATCGACGGATTCACCGACAAGCTGTGGCGGACCCGCAAGTCACTTGTACGTCGATTCTGCAGCACGTGCAAGGTACCCTAGATGTTCCTGTGTCGACCAGAACCATTTCCCGTCGACTGGTTGCACGTGGCCTGCAATCACGGCGCCCGCTAAGAAGACTGCCATTGACCTCACAGCACAGACTCCAACGTTTGGAATGGTGCCGGGCCAGAGCGACGTGGATGGCAGAATGGCAAACCGAAGTGTTCTCCGATGAATCCCGCTTCTGTTTGTCCAGCGATAGTCATCGCATACGTGTGTGGCGTCGACATGGAGAAAGATCGAATCCGGCAGTAACTGTGGAACGCCCCACAGTGCGACAACGTGGCATAATGGTTTGGGGCACTATTGCATACAATTCCGTATCACCTCTAGTTCGTATTCGGGACACTATGACGGCCCAACGATATGTAGATAATATACTGCGGCCGGCGGCAATCCCCTACCTTCAGGGTCTGCCAAATGCAATTTTTCAACAGGATAACGCCCGGCCTCACAGTGCTCGAATCAGCCAACATGCTCTACGAGGTGTACAGATGCTTTCCTGGCCACCATACTCTCCTGACTTGTCACCAATCGAACATGTGTGGGACGTGATTGGACGCCGTTTGC
>JAXGGA010019366.1:0-20220 GCA_038373865.1 Uloborus plumipes
CAACTACGCCAAATAGCTAGGGTTACCACGCTTGGCGCGCCTATCGTTCATTTAGCGAGAAAAGGGTACCTAAAGCACAGATTAACGAAATATCGTATCAATTGCGATATTGCATCGTTTTTTTAAAGTGTTTCATTTCGGAAAATGTATTGTTTTGTTTTTTAAGCTAGGAAAGAAAACTTTCTTCTTCTTTTAAACTTTGGTAAGATTTCTGTTGGTTCCTGTTATCAACAAAATTGTTCTTATTTTCTCTTTTGGCTTATTTTTGTCCATCTCCCTTGGGTTGCATTCGAATGTTCCAAGGGGGTGTTTTACCCCATTTATCGGGTAAATCAGTGTTTTCAATGCAAGGTGATATGAATTGGTTAACAAAAGTGATATGAATTGGCGCGACCACTTGGCGATATATCGCCAAGCTTTTGATCGCCAAGTATTTGACGCCAATTGGCGAAAAAATTTTTTTTTTTTTTTGATTTAGGTTCAATTTGGCGCTGTTGGCGATATTTTGCGAAAAATCCACTGAATGATGTTAAAATCGATGATATTTAGGAGATTAATTATTGTAAAACATTTTTTTGCATTGTTTCGTAGCAAACTAGGGATACAAATGTTTGAATTGTTATCTTGCTCACTCCAAGCACTATTTTAGCACTTAAGGCATCTACTAAGAAATTTACACGTAAAATTAAGTAGTGTGGGATCCATATCAGATCTTTATATCACTTTGAAGGAATTATAGTTGAATAAAACTAAAATAGAGAATTTTTTCATCTATATCAATTATTTTACAAATGAACTTTTAATTTTATACCACGGGCAAAGCCGTGCGGGTACCGCTAGTTTTAAAATATTTTAAGGACAATTTCTTTTAACCGAAAGCAAAATTTTGAAAGTTCTCACATAAATATATAATCATTTGTTACAAAACATAACTACATATTCCTAGCTACATTTATAAATATTTTATAGCGTATTCCATCGCAAAAAAAAAACTGACTTTTTGACATCTTCGTTTTTCGCAAACTTTTGTTAAAAAATAAATAAATAAATAAATAAATAAATAAATCTTAAATAAATAAAATCAAATTAATTGATTCGCACGTAAATCGCACAAAAAATTCATAACAAGAAAAAAGAAAAAAAAAACAAGAGGTTTGAGCCAGTAAAAATTTTTTCGCCATTAAAATTTCTCACTTCCTTAAACCACAAAAGCCGTTACCCGCAATCCGGACGTTACGCAATCGTTTGACGCTCAATACCATGTCCATAAGTAGAATGCTCAAAACTAATCATCCTTCCAGCCGTCGCCCTCCACGTCCTAGGGACATATAGGCTAGGAAGTCTTCAATATGCCGAGGAGCCGTCCGCCGGGAGACGATTCCCACCTAACCAGTTTTCCAAGCAAAGACAAATGCCTCGGGGTACCCCATCTGCACCCCCAGACAAAATCCCAGAAACAAACTATTTCTACTTATAAGATAAGGGGTCGGCTAAAATTAGCATTAGATTCTCAGAAACACGTTGTACAAGGGAAGCAGAAAGAAAAGAAGGGGGGGATTATAAGCTAATTAAATAGATTATAACCATCCAATACGAAAAACAAACAATAAAATAACTATTATTTTATTGTGTTTTAAAATAATAGAGACAATTACATTCATTAGCCTTTTAATTAATGTTCTATTCATGAGCATTATCATTCAGAATGAGAACCCCCCCCCCCTCATAAGGACTGAGTAAGACGGAATAATATAACGACATTAAGAATAATGTTTCAACATAACCTTCTGTTCTATGGCTAATATTTAAATTAGCTCAAGAAGTTTCAGAAATAAACTTCAAATCCGGACCTTATGCCATCGCTGTCCAAAAATATGGACTTTCTGTTCGTGGACCTTTTGGCTGTCGGACCTTATGTTCCTTGGACCTTATGGCCATTGGACCTTATGTTCCTTGGACCTTATGGCCATTGGACCTTATGTTCCTTGGACCTTATGGCCATTGGACCTTCTATCCCGCGGACCTTTTGGACGTGGATCTTCTGTTCGTGGACCTTTTGGTTTTGGACCTTCCATCCGCCATTTAAGTATACAGGGGTCCTCCCATGGTTACCAAACGTCCCGGTTTTTTAATAGTGTCAGTTTCGGCCTTATTAGGTAAAAAGCAAAGATCAATCGAAGTTTTATCTTTGGTTTCAGCTCTTGATATTGCACCAAATTTAGCTATTGCTTTACGAATTTTACTATCTTTGCCAATAAGTGTGGCAGGTGGCGAGAGGAGTTTCTCAAAACTAAAATTAATAAAAAAAATTTAAGTTCCACAACTCTTCAATATAGATTAAATGGCCTAGCTACATTGGCAATTGAACACGAATTAGCTGAACAAATAGGTTTTTAAAAAATAATTGCAAATTTTGCAGAATTAAAAGTAAGAAAAAGCTTTTTAATTTTCTTGTTTCTTTAGGAGTTTGTAGTAATAGAGTACCACGGAAGAACAATGCATTGAATCGTAACCTTCGTCCTCATATTTCTTTTTTTTTAAATAGTTATTTAACAGACTTGATAGCAGAGAATGAATATTACTACAAGTTACTACAGGAGGGAAAATAACGTTAAACATTAATTTGATCTCTCAAATTTTGTACAGCATAAGCAATTAATCTCTCATCAAGTTGTCATTAAAGTGTGTATCAAATACTAATGTTGTTTTATTGCATTCGTAATCTATGATTATAAAGAAAAAAATATATAAATTGATATTTTTGAAGCAATGATTTTATTATATTTTATTTCATCAATTTATTTCATCCACTCTTTTGATTATAACATTTCCAACATACTATCAGCTCTCAAGAAACATTTCTAAACTGGGTAAATATCATTATAAATTCTGTAATAATATCTTATTGGACACAAACAAGTAATAAGAGGTCATTTTCTTCTTATTGTTATTTAAATAATTATGTGTGTTTATATAGTTGTGTGTGTGTGTGTGTGTGTGTACGCAGCACGTAAAAAAAGCCCTGATTTTCTTTTTTTCAAATGATTTGTTGACTTTATTATATTTTGAGATATTTTCTACTCGACATGCTATTGTGGTACTTCTTTGCAATTTGTACTTTTTGTCCAGTTTAACTTATAGCTTTAACTAGCAGTACCCGCACGGCGATGCCCGTGCATTTAAATGGAAAGTAAGTCCACTGAATAAATTTAAATTCACTCCAATCCTCTGAAGTAAAATTATTATAGTCGAAGCGGTATAGTAATTGGCCACTTTAGCGACATCGTATGCTTGAATAAAAAATAAATGAAATATTTCTGCATAAATAAGAAATACTTCATATGATACTATATTAATGCATTTTACTACTCATATTGTCTGAAAACATTTTTTCAGATATATTATTAGAAAAAAAGTCAACGCAAAAACAAAAATGTCAAATTGATAATAATTGGCCACCTTATCATAGTTATTGGCTATAAAACCATACAGTTATTGGCCATGTAAACATTCAATGTTATACTGGATTATTCATATATATATATGAAAATAATATTCCTTTTTATGAATATAGTATACCATTGTATGAAGGTATTATACCGTTAATTGAATATATTTTTCGTTCATTAAATATATTATAACATTATAGCATTCAATATCTTTCGCCATCTTTCCCTTTTCTATTTTTTGGTTTCTCCTTATTTATATTAGTCTTCTTTAAAGCATTTTCTTTCTGTACGGCTGCTTGTCCATTCCGTTTTTCTTCTTTTCTTTATTTTTCACTCTTTTTGCTGCTTTTCTTGTTCATTGTTTTCAATAGCTGCTCTATAACTCTCAGAAATTATAAAGAATGGTTTTTTTGTGTATCCTATTAAAAAAAATTTCTCCTACTTTTCGGCGCATTTTGTTGGTAATCATCGATAAATTTACTACAATGAGTTGTTTTGTTTGAAGTAGCTGACGTACACAAATTTATAGGAGTTTTCAGAGGAGTTATCACAATTGTTGCTTCTGTCACATTATTTTCATTAGTCAAATTTGCATTTGTTGTTATAATTGCAGTCAGTATTTCAGTATTGGTAGAGTTGTTTTTAGAAAAATCATTCTGGAAAAAAAGGGCCAAACTTTGTATAACGGTCATGTATTATTTGAAACTTCCTTCTGATATTTCGGTGCTTTTATCTTGTCCACTTCGCCTCCAAAAATATTTTGGAAGTCTTTTAGAGACGTGAGCTTATTTAATACATTAAACTCTTCATCTGATTTTTCTGTTGCTAAACATTTAGAGTTATCAGTAGCGTTCTCATCATATGGGGCCAATTACTATAATTTTCTGAAAATATTGTGAGAGTTATTGGCCACAGCAAAACTTTAATTTTGGAGAAAATATTCTTATATTACACCTCAAATTCACTTATTAGGCATCACAGCTATAAATCTCATAGCATTTTAAAAGCTGTAAATGCATAGAGTTCTTTTAAAATATCGTATAGGAAATTCTAGTCTTACCGTTTTCTCCACAACCTTTTAAACTACACTAAAAGTGTTTTTAAAGTTTAAAACAATTCGCCAAATAAATTAAAAAAACAAGAGATATACTCAAATTAAGTAAATTTTCAAGGCTTAATACGTAAATTTAAACCACTGAAGAAAGAGCAGCTTGTATGGAAAATGGATCTAGTGTTTCAGTTTTGCGTACAGAGTTATGCCTTGAAATTTGACTAAATTTTATTAATTAATATCTCCTCTCCTAATTAACGGAGAGAAACGTGCTAAAACTTTTTTTTTTCAGAAAAAAACCCTTTCTAGCAATATATAATGTTTTGCGGTGGAGGAAGGTTTTCCCCCCTCAATTATGGCGGATACACCAAAAATGAGACTAATTAATTTAAAAATAACTAAATCGAAATTTAGAATTTGGCCTTCGAGATGCATTACACGAGGATACGTTCGAATTTTTGCGCCAAGTTTCAGGTCTGTCGGTGCTGTGGGGGCTTCGAAGGGTGGACAAACGTACAGCGGTTACAAACGTACAAACAAACAAACAAACTAACTAACTAACACCGTCATCTTTATATATAGAGATAAACATGATTTGGTTTTATTGTGCTGCTTTTTACTGAAATGATCAAGTCAAGATTAATTTGCTTGTATTTATTGACAATGAACTTCTATTAATTAATTTATATATTTATCTTTTTATTTTGTACAAAAATAAGTCTGGCGCTTTGTTCTTATGAATACTTATTTAGCGATACTAATTCTGTAATGCAGGACCGGATTAACTAACGTAAGTCAAAAAATGGCAATGCTCCATCGTATTAAAAAATCTTATTGCGCATCGAACTATATGAACGTAATTCCTACAAAAAAAAAAAAAAGAACCTTTACAATTACTTTCCAGTGTTAAAAGAGCGCTCGTCCTAACCTTTGTATGCGCCAAACGTTTTTAACTTCTCTTGCTAAATAGTCACAGTGATTTACGTTAGTCTGGTTTTGAGGCTCAGAATTCTCTTCGTCATAGTTACAAATCCTCTGCAGTTTGAGTTTATTTTTAATTTTTTTCGAGACTTAGCTCTAGCAGACTTTACATTGGAAAAACTTTTTTTCGTGGAGAGGGGAGGTGGCTCTGAAACCACGTTTTTTAAGGGAAAACACCTATAAAGATGAAAAGCATAATTCGAGCTCAAGACGTTTAAATTTATAAGAATGTGAACGGCTAGAACCCCCACCCACTTGTTTTTTTTTTTTTTTTTTTTTTTTTTAAGATCCCGATGAGGGCGACAATTTGAAAATTTGTCCGGGGCGGTAAAACTGCTAGCGCCGCCCCTGAATGTTTAGTATGTACTTTTTCAAAAAGCTAGACGTGCCAATGGGGAAATTTAAATGCAAAATAATTTGAATGAGTCATTAACAAAAATTTTGATTACAATTGAGTAGACATAGAATAAAACCTTACTACTTGAACTCACTATAAGAAGTTAACCTAAAACAAATAAAAAAATCAACATTTAATATCTTTTGGGGGAAAACTGTACAGTTTTGTCAATATCATAACATGATAATTTTTCTTATATAAAGTCGGAAAATTCATTTTTTCTTTAAATCATATTTGCTACTTGATTTTACTGCTGCAATAATTCTTTCTAAGTTTTGATGGTCTTTACGTCAAAGACCATCAAAACTAAAACGAATAGAACACTAACATTACTTCAGAACAGGAAAGTATTATAATTCAATCAATTTTCTTGTCACTCTATTTCACATTTTTTGTCTTACTTCATTTTTTTCTAAAAATAATGTATCGTTTTGTAAAATGCTGCTTCTAGCCAGAATACGGGACTTTAGCCGTCCCGTATCAAGGTTCCCCGGGACGTGGGACAATATTTCAAAAAACGGGACTGTCCCTTGAAATCCCAGACGTCTGGCAACCCTGGTCCCGTATAATAGAATATCTTTTTTATTGGAATAATTTGTGCGACAAATTAGCTATTCTATTAATTGGGCTTGACTAGTATTACAGTACTAGGATTAACATTATGATTAAAACCGAAGGTTCTCGGGCGACTTTATCTTTGAACAATTTTCTGATTGTGCCCTTGTCATTACTCGAGAAGTTGTCATTGTTGTTTTTCTATTGAAAAACTTATGAAAGCACCCTGTGTATGTGTATGTATTGGTCTCTTTCTGTCCTTAAATACTGCTAAAATATTAATTTAAAAAGTTAAATATTGCTTTGAATTTTTTATAAAAAGCAATTTTTACTGATTTTAAATGAATATAAATTAAATGCCTTTTGCTGAATATGATACATACATAGCATGTGACAAAAATTGAGTTGTCAGGTTTTTTCAATATACTAAATTCTTTTTCAAACAAATTTAAATGAGAATGCGGAAAATATTGAAAATGAAGTGCAAACTGAAATTTCCTTCGGAATGATTTCTAGAATATAAAGTACCAACTGTTCAGGTCATTAAAAAAAAAAACTAGGACACAAGGATAATTAATAAAGGTACTATAAATTTTCCAAGTATAATTCTTTGGAAAACTGTTGATCAAATAAATATAAAGTAAGACATGGTTTTAATAGTGAAAGAAGAGCAACATATCCAACTGCACTACTATTATATTATCTCAGTACTATTTTCAGTATTCTTTTTTTAAAATCATTACAGACACATTGTTATAGTGTCATTGAATAAAAATCATTAGGATTATCAATAAATATTAATGAAATTCATAAAATTGCAATAAGGTCATTACTTAAAAGTGATTTTAACAAAATAAAGAGATATTGGTGAATTTTAATTTAAAATAAAATTTAAAAAATCAGACAATTTAAAAAAAAATTAAATTTCGTATAAAAGTTCTGTTTTGATATAGATTGCATTTTTATTAAAAATATTTCATACAAAGTCACTATTTTCTGAAGTAAATATTTCAAAAGGATAATTTTTAAAGATGTAATTAAAAGAAATTACTAAGTTTTTGATTCCTCAATCCTTTCTGCAAAAATAATGACTTTGCATTTAAATGTTTAATAAAATGCAATTTATATTCAAATACAGGCTTAGTACAGAAATAATATGGATCAATTTATAAATCAAAATAACATAATTATTGAAAAAAAAATCATTAGGATCATTAATAGATGTGAATGAAATGCATAAAACTGGAGTAAGGTCAACATTTAATAACAGTTGTAATTTTATCAAAAAAAAGTCTGAATAATAGATTGTATTTTTTACTAAAAATATTAATTACAAAGTCACTATTTTTATGAAGTATATGTGTTAAAATGAGAAAATTTTAAAGATATATAATAAAAAAAAATTCTAAGTTTTTCTTTTCTCAATTTGTTCTGTAAATTTAATGACTTTGTATTTAAATTTTTAAAAGATGCAATTTATATTCTCAATGCTAGTACACACACAACAAGGATATTCTAGACGTCTTTAAGCTATCCAAATAGCCATAGTCCTTGGATATCTAACAGATGTAATCTACATCTGACACACATCTCATGAACATCCATCCTTAATCCATAATATTTAAGGGATATCCAGTGCATATCCAACAGATATCGCGATATCCAAACCGCTCTGAGACGTGCCATGGATGCAACCTTTCTAACCTTTGGTGGATATTAGGAGATTTGTAGATATCCCACGGATATCTAGTGGATTTTACAATATCTACCTTCAATAGCCAGTGGATATCTAGTAGATGACTTTTAGTACAACTTAGTTCTTGGGAATATAATCAAACATGCAACATGCTTTTTCGAATATATGAAACGGTTATATAAGTAGTCTTTTCATCATCAACGAAAGGGTCAGGGAAGGCGCATAAAATAGAAAGAAAAGTTAGTCTGTAATAGATTGTTTTAGCAAGCTATTGATTTATTATTATTATTTTTTTCTTGTAAAAAAATAGCGAAACAAAAAGTTTTTATTTTAAAAAGAGTTACATTCATTTGAGTCTCAAATTAAATGTAATCATTTTGCGAAGGGGGCCCCGCAAGAGTTCTCCAATCGGGCCCCGCCCGCATTTGCTAAGGCCGGTCCTGGTATCAGGAATGGGGTTACTCTTAAAAAATAAATCTCTGGAAAGGGCTTGACCCATACCCCGATCCACTTCTCCGCTGCGTCCCTATCATGCATCATATACGATGGAAATTACATTGACAGGATTCGAAGCATTACTTCGATTCAAAAGACAGCTTGCAGAATACAAAGGTCCACCTTTCGTATTTGCGCTCCTTTCACATTAATGCATTGTCTCAATAAAACATGTTTCAATTTAAAAACTTTGGTTTACATGATCTTTGCCTAAATTTAAAAGTTAATATCTGAATAAATTCTTTCGAAAAGGGTAAAAAATAAAGTTGATGGAATGAAATACGCTTTATCACTCTCCAAGTTAGCGCTAGATGGCAGCACATACTAGCAACAGTTCGTTCGAAAATAGATGAAGAATATTGCCCTACTAGGATTGGTAGCGCGGTTTCTGAGCAGTAGGGGATTTTATTGCACGCAGTAATTGCTGCTCCCGAAGGGTCAAATAATTCATCAAACTGCACATGGTATTCAAAAAATGACCAGATACAAAATAGGTTCATCGAGGTCATTTATCATTTAAGTTTTTGTATGTCATTACGATCATTGTTCACTATGACTTCGGTTAAATTCATTTCGGCAGAATTTAAGACTAAATTTCGATAACGCGTTCATGTAGGCTAATAATTTATGCCACCAGAAACACAATCTATAATGCTATATCGATTGCTAGTTGTTTCAACTTTTTTCCCTATTACACTATTGTATAGTTTCCAGATAAGTGCACAGAAGTTAATTTTCGCAACCAGTAGCGAACGAACTGAAAGCCTTTTAAACACAGACTCTGGCTTTTCCCGAAGAACACCGTCCCCCGTCCGGGGTCAATTCCTGTAAATGCTTCCTCGTTATTCACTGATGAAGCAAAAGTTGGACAGATTTAGAAAGGATGGAGCCACATCTCCTTTGACAACGCGCTGAAAAGATGGCGCTGGGGTGAAATGACTTATAGTGTTGACGAAGAAGGGGAGGGAGAGTTTCGCCAAGGACCTCGAGTTTTCTGCACTAGCGTCTAAAACACACGAATACGTTGAATCTCACACGCAAAATGTAAACAAACCAAAGTAGCTGCGCATGCTCGAAATCTCGCCTGTGCTAGCGAAAAGTTAGGTGTTGTACTTTTTTTTTTGGTAGCCGCGAAATCTCTCGTTGAAAATAGCGATTCCCCTACTCCCTTCAGCCCTTTTAAGGAAGTTGTTCTCTTTTCTTTCATTGATGGTGTATTTATTTTACACAGACGACACTCAATTACGCTTCAAAATATTTATTTAGAAACAAGCCGAAAGCTTTGAACACAAACCCTTTTCACTTTTCATTTATATGCAAAAAAAAATTCAATTAATTGCAAAAAATATAACTAAAAATAATTGTAAATTTAAAAAGGTTTATATTTTCATAAATAAAATTTTTGATGTGGCATTGCATTTCAAGCTTTCTTTTAAACACATTTTTGGTTTGAAAATTTCTTTTTTTTTTTTTAATTGCTTTGTTGCACTTTATTTGTTTTATAATAAAAAAAAGTAATCCAGGTTTTGATCTACTTATTCTTAATGAAATTTAAATTTTAATTACATTTAAAAAAACTCAAAAATTTATTCAAAATGTAAAATTTTTGTTAAATTAATAGTTTTTAAATAACCTTTTGTTTTATTACAAAACAAAACATATTTCAACCCTGAAATTCAAACACAAGTATCTCATTTCCGAATGTGATGCTTTAAAACTTCTTGTACAGTGTTAAATCTGAAGTTCACATTTTTACACGCGTTCAAACATTGTCCTATGATTCAATATTTCAGAAGATCTGTTAAATCGTGTCAAAACTAAATGATTGTCTATGGACGGTATAGCTTTAAAAATCACTGATTCTTTAATAATTTCAGCTGGATATTTTTTACATAAATATGTTATTTCACTTGAAATTTATCATAAAAATGTTTTTAGTGCATTATTAAAATTTGAAATTCAAGCTTAGTTATTTAAAATTATTGACAACGCAATAGCCTGGTACTCTTGTTCAGAATGTTTTGAAAGCTTCTTTTTTGACACTTTTTTAGGTACTGGTCTTTGAGGGGATATACTTAGGTCAATATCATGATTTTCTTGCAAATGTTTGTTTATGTTACTTTTAGAAATATTTTCTTCGCACAGAGGGCATTTTTGTAAAGAACTCAATTTGTCTTTGCATGTTAGTATTTTTTTCATGTGTTCCCTTAAATACCTTTGCATTTTAAAACTTTTTTCACACAACCCACATTTAAAGGAATTATCATCGGTAGCACATTTTTTTTGGTAAATCCTTGTCCAACACAGAATGAATTTTCTTCAAATGATATCGAAAATGATAAAATTGTTAAATTTCTTATTACAATGAGAACAGTTATGAGAAATTTTTTACATATCTGTTCAATTTTCTCTGGAATCTCTTCACTATTAAAAGTTTCACACGGCTCGGCGCACCCCCGTCAGAAAATTCTAAATCAGAAGCACCTGAAGTGCTTTCAAATACTTCATCACAGCGATGATTTTGCTTTAATAAAAGCGGGCTGAGGTGGCCCTGAAAAGGGCCATTTTTTAAATTTAAATTTGTGCAAGAAATCATAACGCGCAAAACAATATGACAACCAGCTCATCGAAATTAGTCTCGGAACCAAACAGATCAAACTTCGCTCTCTGTAAGGAAAGAATTGCGCATGCGCTAGCGAAAAAATCTCGTTTTCAGTGCGAGGAATAACAAAAACTGTTTATCTTTCGCTTTATGATGCACAACGTATTCGTGCACTCTAGACGCTAGTTTTTCTGCGGGGTCAGCGGGGAGATCGACGGGAGGTAGACTGCGCTTTTCAAGCAGCGGATGCGTGGTAATTGATAGAGGTCTGATATCGCACGCGATTGTCCCCACGAAAGAGATTTGTTAAGAAAAACGATTTCAAAGTTATTTACTTTCTCATATTTCATTTCAGTTCTCATGTAAATTCAATGAGCACTGAAAATATTATTTGAATTTACTTGATTAATTATCTTTTTTTTTTCGAACTTAAATTACTTATATGTTGACAATAACATTGTCAAAAGCAAGCTAAAATCAATTCCAGTCTTACAAGGGCAAATAAGTGGAACAGCAATTTTAAAAACAATGTACAAAAAGAAAAAAAAATTACACATCATATAACAGAAAAATAAATGAAAAAGCTGGTAAAAACAGTTTATATGTAAAATGGAGCAGGGGTGCCCATCCCCCCTCAAACTCGATGGCGCAAATCCCCCCCCCTCCCAAATTTTTCACAACCTTTTTGTGTTTTTTCTTTTTGCCCTTTTTTATTTTATTTATTTTTTAAAATTTTATTTGGTATTATTTTTTTAATATTATTTATTTATTTTTTAAAAATTATTTATTTATTTTTTAAATATTATTTATTTATTTTTTAAATTTAAATGCTAAATTTTTTATTATTAATTTTTTAAAAGTATTAATTATGCGCAGAATATAATCGCTTTTTTTCTCTTCCGCACTCCAAGCACACACAAAATAAATAAATAAAAATAATAATAAAGAAATAATTTAAATAAAAAAAATAAATTAATGAATAATTTGTAAAAAACAGTAAATAATTTAAATTCAAAAAATAAAGGAAAAACAATTTAAATAAATAAATAAATTAGTTTTAAAAAATTCGCCCCCCCCCCCCCAAATGTTGAGGGCTCAACTTGTGCCATAATCCCCCCCCCCCCCCCTTGGGCAACTCTGCAATGGAGAAATTTATAAATCATCAAGCTTTTCACCTAAGTGACAGCAGATAAATTTTGGTTTTAAAAGGATTGCTTCATAAGCAAAAATTAAACGCGTCGAATGCAAAATATATATAATAAACGTAGGGTGAAGCAGAGTGTTCCATGCCTCTCTAAACAGCTTTCATAGCAAAAGTAGCTTTCCAAAAATTCAGGAAATATTTTTTTTAATGCCCTTATTTAAAAAGGCTAGTCTACGGGATGTAAATCGCGCCTGATCGTAGCTCCGCCCACTTTTTCTCGGTAACCAGTTCGGCAGACAGCCAGACACTCACCAGTCGACGAATGAATTTGAGCAGTTCTCGGCGCCTTTTTCTCGCCTGCTTCAAACCATTTCCTCCTTTAAAAAATAATAATGAAATATAGAAACATTTCATAACATACTTTTACGTCATCCTCTTATGGTTACGCTTCAGACTTTCCTGTACTTTTCCTCAAATGAATCATTCAAGTATGTGTAACAATAATCAGGGGCGCATACACGATTTAACTTAAGGGGGGGCTAATTTCAAACAACAAGCACCCCTACCCCTTTTAAGTCCAGAGGCCATTGGATCAAATTTTTAAAATCGCGAGAATACTGAACTTTAATAGATTACCAATTCCTTTTTTTTACTTATTTTTTCCGGAATAATAGTGTAAAGCTTTTTTGGTTTGTTTTGATATGGAAAACAGCATCATTAAAACACGAAAAAATTGGGGTAAAAATCTCCGGAAAAAAATAACTCATACATTTCATTTAAAAAAACTTTTTAAGGTGTCAATTTGAAACACACAGTACCTCTTTGATTGGAAGCTCTCTTGCTTCTGTTAAATTTTATGTGAATTTTTTATTTATTAATCGAATTGTATTTATGTAAGAAAATAAATGGTTAATACTATGACGCTTTTCCAACCTTACTGAAGACTAGTACACGATTAATGCGCTAATAATACTGCACTCATTACTTAAAATGTTAGACCACTAAATATATCAGGCTTGAAATCAGAAAAATAGCGTTACGAAACGAATCAAGACCAGACATGAATTGGAATATTAAAAATATATACTGATAGGGGGTTCAGGGGTTCTCCCCGGGAAAATTTTAGAAAAGTAATCCCCAAAACACAACAGTTAGACAACGTTTAGTCATGTTAAGGAGAGTTGAGACTTGCCGGCCCTCATCTAATCTTTTTCAGAATTTGCGGTCATAAAAACGTTATTGCAGGCCATTTTTGCAATTGTTAGGGGGTAAGGTTTAGGTATGTTTCTATATTAAACTTCGAAAAACGCAGTTTAAGACAACCTTGGTTAAGCCTTGGAAGAGCACGAGTCGGGGGCTCTCCCATTGTAAATTTCCGAAATTGATGTTCAAAAAACACCATGGTAGGGCCTCTTTAAAGATGTTAGGGAAATGAATGGTGGTTTTGGAACTTCTCACTAGCAATTTTTTGATGTTGAAATTCCCAGAACAAAATGTATAACTATCTGAGATAATCTTAGGAAGAATGGAGTTTGGTCGCTCTCAACCGGCATTTTTTCAAAATTGATATCTAAACAAGGCATTAGCATCTTTGATAATGTTAGAGAAAAGTATAATGTTCGGTTTTCTCCTCTGACTGTTTTTTGTCGAAATGAAAAGATCTCAAAACTCAATTTTAAACGATTTTCGTGACCTTTCCTCGAACATTTTTTGAAATTAAAGTTTTAGAAATGCTATTGGGAACCATCTTTGATGACGTTATGGGAATGGATGGAATGTGGAACTCTCCACAGGCTATTTTCCCGAAACTAAGCTTAGAGAAATGCTGTTCCATTGTTGTCGATGTTAAGAGTTCGGAGGCCTTCCTCAGGAAAGTTTTCAAAATTGAAGTCTTAAATGTGTGGTTATAGTCGATTTATCGGCAGCCTTAGGGATAGGATTCATGTACTCTGCACCAGCAGTTTTTCGTAATTTAAGCTCCAAAAAACGAAATTTAAGAAGACCTTTTATCATTATTTGGTGTGGCGGGGGGGGGGGGGGAGGCTTCTTTTTAAGTTTTTGAAATTAAAGTTTTAAAAACAAAACTGTAGGCCATAATCGATAATGGGGCTTGTTTTTCTCCTACGAAAATTTTTGGAAACTCATGCTCCAAAAACCAAACATTAGACGATTTTCAATGAGGAGATTCATACTTTCTCCCAGTATTTTTTAAAACTTGAAGCTCTAAACTAATTCCTTTCTAACTTTGCTACTTTTTTTAAATATTTTTATTTCAAATCACAAAATGGAGAAAAATAGAAAAAGATTTTTCAATTAACTATTTTGGTTTTCGATACTGAAGTTTTTAATTTCCTTCCAGTGCCTCATTGGTTAGAAGTACAGAAGTTTGTGGCTTTAGTATAAGTTTCTTTTTTTTTTTTTAATTACTTTGTTTATTTTGCAAAGATACCCTTCGGTCACTTTTTCCTGTTTATTTTTTTTTCTCTTTCTTACTTCCTTTTATTTTAATACCATTTTATATTCCTTATAATCTGTTTTAACTTTGAATCTGTTTTCTTGTTTCTCGAGCATGTTTCTCAGAAACTTAGTGTCTGGTTAATCATGTCGCAATTCCCCCCCCCCCCCGGCCATAGGGGTTTTTTATGCAACAGATTCAAAAAATGTGGATGAAAAATGTTTTGTATAATTTGGTTTTGACAGATAGGAGCTTTAAAAATTTCATTATGACCGATCCTTCAATCCTGTAATTCGCCACTGTGGAATTTCATGATTTTCCATAACAAATCCTCGAAATTAAAATTATTTTGATTTTGATAATCAAACGCTCTGTGATTTGAAGCTCCCTGCTTTGCTGAGGCCCCATTCTCGTGTCTCATGTGCCTGTACATGTACAATGAATAATTTAATTGAAGACAATGTCTTGGTTTCTTCGAAATTGTAGAAGAGGGGAAGCGGTCTTTTATTAGTAAGAATTTACCCACTCTCCCCTAGACTTTAAGAAAGACAAAGTATATGTTACACTTGTGCGTATTTGTTATTTCATTGGATTCAAAGCGTGGTATGTATTGAGTTATTAATGACTTGGAATCTTTTCTGACACCGCGGAAAATTTTTAAATGCCGTTGATGCTTAAGGATTTCAAGTCCAGTTTCTCATAGGGGAGCTTAAGCCCCCAAAGCCCCCTCCTGGGTGCGAGCCTGACAATAATAATAATAGCACGAACTACTAATCCTAGCTTCAAAAATCGGATCATACGAAAGAAGTGTGTGATTCTGTCACTGGTGTAGCCAGAACTTATCTGCCGTAAGGCTTTAATCTGCCGTGGGGAGGTCAAAACATTCCTAATGCGCTTATAAACTTCTGTATTTGGATTAGTAATAATTTTTAAACTAAACCCTCTGGAAAACAGGCCTAGATTGCTTGTTTGGGGATTAAGAAGATTGCTTATTAAAAAGAAGGACCCTGTCATTTTCCTTTACCACTGTAACACATCGTCTAATTGAAACATTTTTTCCGTTTTTCGACATGGTAATGGTTCGAGCCTTTTTAGCTACGAGGAGAAAATACTCAGATCAGTGACGAGAAATGCTGTATTATTCTGACATATCAAGCGTCTCTTACTTATATGTTATGTTTGTGCTTTCATTTTATGCATGAAAAGCCATTATTATTAATGAAACTGGTAACAATTAGAATAGAGTAATAGAATAAGCTTAGCTGCCACTGAGTTTGTGGCATGCGTAGAAATAAGAAAGAAAATCATATTTCTTCAATGTTTTCCTCTACCCCATAAAGTCTTAAAAAACCTTGGGCCATCAATGAGGTCGGAGGCTAGAGATGGAAATTTTAGTTCCTTTTCGTGAACTAAGTCTACTGAACTAGTTCGCTTGAACTTATCTAATAATTAATATGAAACAGGTCGTGGTTAATACTATTTCTGGTTAATTTTATAGAGAACACATTTATTGCCCCCCCCCCCCCATCGAGAATTTTGAAGTGTTAGGCCTGGGTCAATTACAAAACACAAATTTTACTCGTTTAATATGCTTGATGTTTGGTATATTTAATGTTTCTACACTTAAAATTCTACCCTTACTTCCACCAGATGGCGCCGCTTTCAATTTCGAGCAAAGCATTTTCTCTTGCTACTAGATTCATAAATTGACGCAACACGAGTACTGCGACACGACACATAAAGCTTTTTTAAGACATCCTTTGGTTTGTTTAATGCGATACAAATTTTAAGTGAGTTCTTTTCGTGTACTTTCATACAGATACAGATCGAGATCGTGAGAAAAATTGCGTAAGACCAAATCTCTTTTTCGCTGTTTGGGTGAGAGAGAGAACTTGATTCAGCTGGCATAAAGCAAATGGACTGGTAATGTACATATAAATTTATAACAGTTTAGAGGTACAAAGCGTAGGAAATAGCAGAATGAGGGACCTGCCCCACGCTCATTACTCACTTCGCGCCGAAAGGGCAGGCAAGGTTAGGATTGTTAGATTTTATGTTAGGATTGGCTCAACCGGAGAGACTGTGCGGTTGGGTCAATCCTAACATTGTAGAGTAGGGTTTCCCGAAAGAATCGAATTTTTACAAAGCACTTCGCCTTAGTGCGGAAAATTTGTGTCTTCCCAACACTAATTACTGGGCAAAATTTTATTGACTCTGAGTTAATGCCTTCTGCTTTGGCAAAAGGCTTGAAGTTAAGAAATTTTTGGAAAAAAATCGAATTACAAAATAAATTAAAATGCACAGAATGTTAAGATTTAGTGCTAAAAACTTGTGACTTCCTTTCACTAATTACTGAGAAAAATTTCGTGACTCGGAGTTAATAACTTCTGCTCTGGCAAGAGGCTTGGATTTTAGAGATTTTTAGAAAAAAATGGTCAGTAATGGTCTAAGATGTAACCTGTAGATTATTATTTTGATGTCAATGCTTAGGCAGGAGCGTCTGTTTAGACGAGAATTTAGTTGAACGAATCATATATTTTTTGTGGATTATATTATTCAGTATCGCACCTCATCGTAGCTCCGCCCACTTTTTCTCGGTAACCAGTCTGGTGGACAACCAGACAGTCACCAGTTTAATTTGACCAGTTCTCGGCGCCTTTTTCTCGCCTGCTTCAAACCATATCCTCCTTTAAAAAATAATAATGATACATAGAAACATTTCGTAACATACTTTTACGTCATCCTCTTATGGTTACGCTTCATACTTTCCTGTACTTTTCCCCAAATGAATCATTCGATTATGTGTAACAATAATAATAGCACGAACTACTCACAATGATATCAAAATAATATAAAAAGCGGATCATAAGAAAGAAGTGTTTGATTCTGTCACTGGTGTAGCCAGAACTTATCTTCCGTGGGGAAGTCAAAACATTCCTAATGCGCTTATTAACTGCTGTATTAGGATTAGTAATAATGTAAAAACTAAACCCTCTGGAAAACAGACCCAGATTGTTTGTTTGGCGATTAAAAATATTTCTTATCAGAAAGAAGGACGCATTTCAAGCTATGTATGTTACCACAATCTGCTCTTCTCCATTCTCCCTCACGAGGTCAGGAAAATGGAGTTCGCCTCAGGCCTGCACAGTATCATAGTTAAGTTAAGAAGGACCCTGTTTTTTTCCTATACCACCGTAATACATCGTCTAATTGAAACAGTTTTTTCGTTTTTCGACATGGTAATGGTTCGAGCCTTTCTAGCAACGAGGAGAAAATACTCAAAGCAGTGACGAGAAATAATACTGAATTATTCTGACATATCAAACGTCTCCTACTTATATGTTATGTTTTTGCTTTCATTTTATGCATGAAAAAACCTTATTATTTATGAAACTACAATTAGAATAAAGTAATTAAATGTGCTTAGCGGGCTCTTGAGTTTGTGGCATGCGTACAAATAAGAAAGAAAATTATAATTCTTCAATGTTTCTCTGGATTAATAAAGTCTCGAAAAATATTTGGCCATCAATGAGGTCGGAAGCTATGGATGGAAATTTTAGTTTCTTTTTTCGTGAACTAGTTCATTTAGTTTATCCGAGTCTACTGAACCACTTCACTTGAACTAATCTATGAAATTATATGCAAGTGGGTGTGGTTTATACTATTTCTGTGTAATTTTATAGAGAACACATTTGATGCCCCTCCCCCTCCCCCTCATCGAGAATTTTGAAGTTTAAGGCCTGGGTCAATTACAAAACACAAATATTACTCATTGAATATGTTTGATGTTTGGTATATTTTATGTTTCTACAGTTAAAATTCTACCTGTACTTCCACCAGATGGCGTCACTTTAAATTATCGAGCAAAGCATTTTCTCTTGCTGCTAGATTCATAAATTGCCGCAACACGAGTACTGCGACACTACACATAAAGCTTTTTCAAGAGATCCTTTGATTTGTTTAATAAGATTAATAATTTTAAGTGAGTTCTTCTCGTGTACTTTCATACAGATACAGATCGAGATCGTGAGAAAAATTGCGTAAGACCAAAGCTCTTTTTCGCTGTTTGGGTGAGAGAGAGAACATGATTGAGGTCTCAAAAAGCAAATGGACTGGTAATGAACATACAAATTTATAACATGTCAGAGGTACAAATCGTAGGAAATAGCAGAGTGAGGGACCTGCCCCACGCTCAGTACTCACTTCGCGCCGGAAGGGCAGGCAATTTTAAGATTGTTAGGTTTGGCTCAACTGGAGAGACTGTCCGATTGGGTCAATGCTAACATTGTAGAGTAGGGTGTCCCGAAAAAATCGAATTTCTACGAATTTGTTTATATGGTATCGAATTTGTTTATATGGTAAAGTCTATAAGGAGGTCAAGTGTTTTAAATATACGTTCGAAGTCATATGCCGTGCCTATGAGATATCTATTGGAGAAAAAAAAGTAAGGATGAATCTTAATTCCTTCCATCACTATTTTTATGCGAAAAATTTAAAATATTACGTGAAAAATCCTACTTTTGAGCCAATTTTTCTCAAATTTGTTAATAATTGTCGGAAAAATGACTGAAAGAGAAATTTAGGTCATTTTCTGCTCAATCAAATGGTTTTTTTTAATCATTTTGATACATTCATAAATAAAAAAGTTCTAAGCATCTTCGTAAAGTACTCTTTTCATGAAAAATAGCTTTGGCAGCGACTGAAAAGTGGTCGCCAAAAAATATCGAAGGTTTAAAATACTTCTAACCATCGTTTCAGCCTCTCAATATAACAGTTAACTAATAAACTTTTTCAGTCGACGCTTGTTATAATGACCACACGTTATGAAGACCATCCTAATATAACGACCGGTGAGAAACCCTCCAACTGTAACCCAATATATTCTATGTTCTTCTTCCTATAGCGACCACTCGCTTCTAAAGACCGTTTTCTGTAGGACGGAGACGGTCGTTATATCGAGCGTCGACTGTAATTTCGAAAATCAAAATTAGTGAGCAACATGGCTTTCTTTTCCTGCGACTTCTCATATCTTTTTTTTTCATTGTATCTCCAGCGATTTAACTCGCCTAGAACAGCTGCGAGCGAAGAGATATGTTTAATCAAATTCCGTCCAGGAATCGACGGTTTACTTACTTATTACCATTCTCTGATATAAAAACCTGGTTGCAACTTATCCGTCGAAAAACTTAGCAGGGATAAAGAGTGCACAATTCCAATTGTCAGTGGTTCTCAATTGGGGCAATGCCGCCCCCGGTGGGTGGTGGGAAGATGTTAAGGGAAGGTGAACATGCGGGCAGTAAGGGGGAGGTGGATATATTTTGAAATTGGCTTGAGAGGACGTGTTTTTTTTGGGGGGGGGGGGGGCTGTAGAAAAGCCTCTTCTCATAGAGTGTGA
>JAXGGA010019367.1:0-20219 GCA_038373865.1 Uloborus plumipes
CAACTTTGAATTAAATTGCTCCATCTGGTTATTCATTCTTGTAATGATTTTCGCGTCGCCAACGTCTTCAACTCCAGTAGAACTTTTATCCGCAAGGTTCAAATTTTTCGCAGGAGTGTCTTTCAATGAAGCATAAGGGCGATTCTCTGTAAACTCGTCATTTTTCGCACGAAATCTGTCCGGGCACGGTTTTTTGAAATGTTCGTATAATTATAATACTATTGCTCAGAAAATGAATCTATTACTTTGGTTTAAAAGAGGGCCAATTGAAGTTTGTGTTTTTCTGATAAATCATGTTAGGGGGTAAGTCCCCCGCCTAGTATAACTAGGCAGGGGACTGTGCCAGGTGACTGTGTTTTTGCTCTTTGTTGCGTAATATCTGCAAAACTATTGGAACATAATTAATTACGAGACTACCTTTAAATTTAGGCACAAATCGTGGACATAATAACTAATGTTTGATAATTAAATTAATTGACTTTAAAAAAATCACTTCCCAGAGGACTGTTTTTGCAACGACCCTGATGCATACTTTCATCACAAATGTGGCTCTCAAACTAAGCAAAGTAGCGTTTCAACACCGTTCTCGGCGATTTCGGCAAATTCACACTGATTACTTTAAACTTCATGCCAAAAAGAATTTCCAAAAGTTATAGATTTTTCATATTACAGCTTTGAATTTGTTGCAGGGGACTGTTTGAAAAAACTCCGGACGAAGTGACACGACAATTTTTAAGTTTTAGAAATACATAATTACCAGCGGGTGACCGAGCTCCGCTCGAGGAAAACACACTGTTAAAAATTTTCCTGAAATTTTACGGTAAAAGTTACTGGCATCCATGTTGCCAGTAATTTTTACCGTAAAATATTTTTTTACTGTAAAATATTACGGAAGAGAAAACGAGAATTAAAAAGCGTGAGATACGAGCGACAAGGATTGAACCCAGAACCCAATTTTTATATACTGCTTTACTATCTAACAGTACCAGATATGACACAGCAGGAGAGCGGAAATAGGGTCTTATCTGCATCTCACAGTAAGTCACGTGGTGATCAATTGGCGCTGCAATCGCAATTTTTTTATCGGTACAATTCACTGTAAAAAACTTTTGTACGGTAATCGCTACGTTTTACAGTAACATTTACCGTAAAAGCTTCCTGAATTTTTAACAGTGCAGGTGTCGAAGCTAACTCGAAGATTTAAATTTTCAATTGTGATTTATCAAAACAATACATGCCATAAGAAAATTTGTGAAACCATTGGTGAAAAGATAACCGGTTAAAGTGCACCATTGTAAACTATTCTAAACAAAGTTAGAGTTTGGAAAGGGAACTATTCTATACAAAGATTAAGTTTGAAAAGTCATAGGAAATAAAATGTAATTGATAATAAAAAAAACTACACAATTAAAGAAATGGTACAAAGTGAGCAGTGTAAAGATTGAAGTGTGTTGAAGTTCAATATTTTTGACAAATTTATTTAGAAAAACCAAACCTCGTGATTCCTCGTGGCCAAAAACTCCAGACCCCCAAGTTTACCGGAGTTAATTAATTCTGGGGCGATTTTCGACTTGGCAACCATTCCTCGTATTACCCCTAACGTGTACCAGGGGACCGAGCCCGCTCGGTTAAAAAAAAGAGGTTTGTAAACTCGCGTTTTTTTCTAAAGTGCGAAGTACTTATTTAGATAAACTTGAAAAGCATTTTTGAGCCTTTGGTTGCAATTACGCATTCAAAACAGCCGTAATTTATTTTAAAAAACACAACCCTATTTAATCTATGCTCACCGTAAAATCACACCTAATTTCATTTCATTTGGCGCCGAAGGCGCGGGAGAGGTTGATGAGAATGGATGCAGAGTCCCTGTTCTCCAGTACGCATTTGGTTCCAGTTGGTTTTGACTTTCACTTCACTTCACACTCCAGGTCCCCCCCCCCCGTACATACCACAACTCGATTTTTAACCGGGATGGGGCCCTGAAGAACGCTGTGCTCATTTTTGAAGAAGGCGCAAGGACCGAGTAAACCCTTGGGCCAGCACACCCCAGAGGTTTCGTTTCACTTGGAGGATTTTGTGACCACGAACATTTTTAACGTCCCCCAGCAACCATTAATGAAGACGGTGGACCTTTGATCGGCGGCTATATGATCGACCCGAGACCCTCCGGTTACGAGTCCGACGACTTACCGATTGGACTACCGCGGCCTCAGGCCCCTATATAGACGAGCCGACGCATCAAAATCACCACTTTGGATCCAGCGCGTGTGTGAGGATTGTCTTTTCTGGCCAGTTATCGCTTTTTGGTAACTTTTTACGTAAATTTAACAAAGCTTGGCAATGTCCCGAAACTTTACTCTGGTAACCCTATTTCCTCAACAATAAAAAATGAAAGTGAAAGTTTATGAGTTGGATCCAAAGTGGTGAAACTTAAGCTTGATGCGTCGGCCTGTCTATATAGCGGCTCTACCGCTGCCCATACCCAATTCTAACTTTATTTTGATCGATCTCTTTTAAATTTCAAAAGCAATAACAATTCTATCATGTTGCCAAAAATTATTTGCCAAATACCAGAAAAACATAAATTTACGCTGATGGGATTAAATATGAAATCCATTGTTAGCACGCGGTTGCTATGAAACGGTAACAATAAGAGAAATCATAAAGAAAATGGCGTAGTAAGAAATCTTCTCAAACGTTTAATGAATCCTATCTGTAACTCCGAACTTTTCGACCGTAGCGCTTCAAAACCGGTGCCAATCGATTCCCCGTGGCCAAAAACCCCAGACCCCCAAGTTTACCGGAGTTTATTAATTCTGGGGCGATTTTCGACATTACAAACATTCCTCGTATTATAGTATAGGATACCTTATTTCATAAGAAAAATATAGCTTCATTATTCTATTTTTGAATATTAATTGCCAAATTTATGTAGTGTTAATAGGTTTTTTGAAATACTATCTTTCACAGTTAGACTATGGGATTGGGACAGCCAGGGGACTGTGTTTTTGGTGCTTAGATAATTTCTAGAAGAAAAAATTAAAGTGTTATCACTCCAAATACAATTGGGCCACAAAGTATTAATGCTTTACTTGTATTAAGAGCGATAATTACTTTATTACACTTTATTATTTTTAAAATACTCAGTCCGGACAGCCAATTACCAGTTTACAGAGAATCGCCCATAAAACGATCTGTTAGAGAGAAAATGGTTTGAAGATCCGCTATCCAAGATGAACAAATTAGAAGTCTTATTTCGCACATTATACACGGAATCACATTTGATGTTCAAACAACTTTTGGGATGTTGCTGAGTGGTCTTGGGGCACATTCTGTTGGTATGTCCTCTTTGTTTGCAGTTCCAGCACACAATATCTCTATTGTTGGTTCCTTGCTCATTTGTGCGTCCCTGCTGAGGGTATCTTTGAGCTTGGTTGGTTGGTTGTTTTGAGTTTATTGGCGCAAGAGCCTTTGTATTTTTATTTAATTGTTTTGCGATTGTTTGGCCATCAATTACTGCTGCGAAGCCGACGTGATCATTTGCTTTCGATCCGTCGCACAGTGGAGTATTTGACTGAAAATCCTGGCCAAAACTATTTCGGAAATTTCGCTCTTCTGAAGGGAATACCCTTCTGTGCGTTTGTGCGCTGTACAGCGAAGCTATCTAGCTTACAACTATGAAAGTTGGTACACAAGCTCTCTGAAAGGTCAGATGTTGTAATCCGAAGCTCGATTTAAAAAATTTAATTTAGAAAAAAAGTTATTTAATGTTTTATTCATGTTTTAGACTGTTACGAGTTTACGACCGTAAAAAGGTTTCTAGTAAACGTAAGAAGAAAAACAATGCATCACTATTTAGAGCAAATCAATGTCTTTAAAAGTCTAAATTGTTTGAAGTTCTAACGTAATTTCCCGATTTTCCGGGAATTTTCGAAGAGAGGTCACTTTTTCGACGTTTCTTAATTTATCAATCAACGTAAATTAAAATTCATGCATCCGAGAATCTAAGGGTGTTATTGCTCTGAAACTTTTTCAAGAATACAATATAAACATTTCACCTTCATTTAAAGCAAAAACGGTGAAGTTATCTTGCTCCATTGATTTTTAATGAATTTTTTCATAAAGAGGTGAAAGAAATATTTTCACCGATTTTCGTTCAGGAGCGTTCCTACCGGAACAGCTGGCTACTTGCCAAAATCTAGTTAAGAGCAAAAATGGAATAAGAAAGCGCTTTAATGCGATGTACTTCTTGTCATTTGAAAGAATGCACTGTAATTAACACTAGTTAATGAAAGAAAAAATGCTTTTTACATAGCCCAGTGTTCTGTGCAAAACAAATTTGAACCTTTTTTTTTTTTTCTTTTCTGAATTCTAGTACTTAATCGATCGGTTATAATCGTTAAAATACTAAGTTAACCATGCACAAGAAAAAAAAAACACTATGACTACTGTAACTAACACGGGTGGCATCCATAGTGGTAATTTGATGTGTACCCCCCCCCCTTCCCTTCCTCCAGAAAAAGATAAAGCAACAACTTTTCATGTTGTATCAAAGTATGAACTTTTAAAATTTCTGGAAAATAGGAGAAAGTACCCCAAAACGGGATAGCTTATCTATTCTTCGCTTTATTTCTTACTAGCTTAATACCCGGCGTTGCCCGGGTGCTTATTAATACAACATAGCATTCAGGGAAAATAAGTTTGAAAGAGTTCTATTAATATGGGTATAAAATAATTTGCATCAATCAGTCTCTTAGGTACAAACTTTGAAAAAAACTAAAATATTACAGAAAGTTAAACGTTCACAGAAAAATAGTCTTATCAAAAGGTGAAAATTAAAGAGAAATGTTGTCTGTGCTTTGCCGCGTCCACTGGCATGAAATATATGCACATGGAAGTGAAAAAATTGCATCAAATTCACCCGCCAAATTCGAAATATTAACTTTTCTCTATTAACTGTTCCCACCTACAAAGTAAAAATTATTATAACTCAATCTAATAAATCTCTCTGAAATAAATCTGTTTCTCGTTCTGAAGGCTTATCTCCATTACAGACGCAACTGTTGTCGCATTGCAAATTTGAAATTCAAACCCGTGGTTCTTTTTATAAAGTCCACATGAATTATGATTGTTTTTTACTTATTTCAATGCTAAAAGGAAATAGGTGAGCCTTAAATTGAAAATTCATTACTTTAATCGTAATCATTGTTGGAAAATACTAATATTTAAAAATCTTAAATTTCATCAATTTGAATACTAAAAGGCCTATCTCGATTACAATATAAATAGGCTAGATTCCTATAAAAGGGTCATTTTTTGACAAAAAATTTAAATTTGAGCTTTTTAGATTTTTTAAAATTTCAAGACCCCGCCTATGAGAATTCTAGGGCATCAAGGAACCTCTGTGTCAAGTTTGATGAAAATCTGACGCAAACTGTGGATTTGTATAGAGAACAAGTATATATATACAGGGTGTCCACTCCAATCGTGGACCAATAGCTAATTTCTAAACCGTTAGAGATAAGCATATAATTTACTTGGGAAAAAATCTCCAAATTATGAAACGAATTTTGGGTCTATTCAATGTTTTTCAAAAAATCAAATTTTGAAAGAGTTATGAAATTTAAATTTTTATACAGCCCCCCCAGTCCTATCAATCATATTTAGTAAAACATTCTTGACACTGTAACGTTTAAAACTAAAAAAAAATCACTCTTCTACCACAAAAATTGACCGAGATATGACGTTTTGAAAAATCAAGATTTTGAAGGATTTCGCATACGGTCCCTTAAGCCATCTCTCGATGACGTCATGAAACAATGCAAAATCTTGATTTTTCAAAACGTTATAACTCGGTCAATTTTTGTGGTAGAATAGTGATTTTTTTTTAGTTTTAAACGTTACAGTGTCAAGAATGTTTTACTAAATATGATTGATAGGACTGGGGGGCTGTATAAAAATTTAAATTTCGTAACTCTTTCAAAATTTGATATTTTGAAAAACATTGAATAGACCCAAAATTTGTTTCATAATTTGGAGATTTTTTCCCAAATAAACTATATGCTTATCTCTAACGGTTTAGAAATTAGCTATTGGTCCACGATTGGAGTGGACACTAGGGTGGTCCTTAAAAGGCACGATTTTTAAAATTTCGATTTTTTTTCGGTCTCACCCCCCAATATGGTTCCTTTTAGGGAGAAAATGAACTGTGAAAAGTTTTAGCAAAATATATTAAAATTTAGAGGTAGCTCAATGAGCTTGAAGTTGAGCGTATATAGGCTAATAAGGCAATGTTAACATGGAAACAAAACAAAGCATTTTTTAAATCATTTTACTTTCTGCTGTTATAAAAGATAGATATGATTAAAGAAAATGTATAAGTAATTGGTTTAAATACAATAAAAAGTAATAACATTATTATTTTGCCATAGACGATATGGCGCTTAGCAGTGTTTGTTTGTGACTGTCTGGATATTCACTTTTGTGCTCCTCAACCACTTACATTAAGAATTGGAATTGAGACTTATCTTTTGTTAATAAGCCACTGAGAGCTCTTGAATAACTACTATACCACGCTCAGCATAATCATTTATGACTGCGATAGATTTCAAAATTTTTCAACCTTGATGAAAATCTAGTCTGTCATTCCAATTAAGTGGGTCGACTTTAAGAAACACATTTGGAATTCCCATCTGTTAAAACTTAATTCATCTTTTTGTCACAAAATCCTCAAAACTTTTGTCTTTGAATATTTTCAAAATTTATAGTAGCACGTTTTGGAGGATTATTTTGACTTTTCACATCTTAAATAGTTTTCACCATATGGCGTTTTGTAGAAAGAGGCACGTTATTGTTGAATATAACTAATGCTTATTAAATCTTCAAACCAAAGAGGTTTTTGCAAAGTTTTGAGATACAGCTGTTGAAATATTGTTATTTATGTGTGAATAATCTAAGAGTGTGTTTAGTAGACAAAAGTCATTAAAGGGTGCATCAGATTCTACTGGAGCAATTATCCAGATCTTAAGATATACTCTAGCAACAAATATGCAAATGCCACGTAAATCTTCATTTTCTCTTGCTGTGAGCTTGAACTGTGATTTTTAAACATCGATATCTTCATGCTATATATGACTACTGACATCCAGCGAGAATGATGGACAGCACCTGGTGCCAAAAATTTTACTCCTAGTGGAGAACTGCCTCTAAGAAATATAACGACTAATTGAAGGATTTCCTTACAATACTTTTTTGGCTGAAAATTTGACAAATACCCATTACAAAATGCAAGCATACCATCTTTAATATCAAGAACAAAACCTGCAACAACTTCATCATTGTTCCAATTTGGAAGTTATCCCTGTTAATTAATTTCCATGATGATTGAAATCTTTTAAAAAGTGGAACATCAGGAGCAGAACTTAACCCCATGCAGACATCAAAAACTGATCGTGTGATTAGTTCCATAATATGACGACGACATGCCCAATACAGAAATTCTCTTTGAATTTTCAGCTCAAGAAGAGAACAGGCACCTTTATTTTGACCTGTGTTTGAGCTTGTTGTATTAGCACTAATTGCTCTCACTCTACTCTTGCAATCCCTTGCGATCCCAGTTGTGCATTGCTTCATAAACTGCAGATGCGAGAGCTTCTCCAGTTCCAGACAGTAACTTGCCAATTGAAAGTAGTTTAGAAATTTGGCTTTCTGAAATTAAAAAAGGCATTAGGCAAGACATCTCATTTTTCTTTGCCCGTTAACTCAGGCAAAAGTTTGCCATGCCAATGAACAGTTAAAGGAAATGGTACTTGAAATTATTTCTTAAGTGTATGAGTTAGCTTAGCTCCGTTCTTTTTTAAGCCTTCGAATAGAAGATCTATTGACAGAATATTCTTCAATGTTGTGTCCTAGAGTCCTTTCAATTTCTGCAATTAAAGGTATACTGCCTTACCATTTGATTCCTTTGCACGATATAGTGCAGAGGACAATGGTGGTGTCAGGATGTGGTAAATCGTTCTCCTTTAGAAGGTTTTGAGCACAAAAGATCTGCTTGTGATTTATTTCTTTTTTTCAGTGTCAAAAATTTCATCTATACCATGATCATCTGAAGAAGGTTTTAATGCAACCGCACTTTACTCTCTCCTCGCACTTTTGCTTTCTGTAATCTATTCTTCTATCATTTTTCATGGATCTTTCCATTGTTATAATTCAATTTTGTCTCACTAGTCTCTAATTCTAGTTCAAACATTATGCTTATTTTTATTTCAAAATATAGCACACTTCATAGAAAATAAGATTTATAGCTACCATTTTCTCTGGTAGGAACAAATCACAAGCAAACAAAGAGCTCAGAAGAACTACAGTTACAGTTCATTGTGTTGCATAAGTATCTACAAAATGAAACTGAGGTTGAGTCATACGCATTTTGGCACGTGATAATCTCGTGAAGTTTTACCTTTGTTTTTTAGTCTTTTACTTGAAATTTGAGAAAACTATGTTTTCAATTATGAGTAAATAGATATATAAATGTAATATAAATAAATATGAAAATAATGTATAAACATGTAAATGCATATAAATAAATAAATTGAAGAAACTTCAGAATTGCGTGAAAATTAACGTTTTGGTGAAAGTTCAGGGTCATTGAGCTACCTTTAAATATTGTTTAAATGAGCTAAAATTTTAGGTGATTCATTTTTTCCCCAAATGGAACCAGATTAAGGGGTGAGACCCCAATATTTTTGACCTTCGAAAATAAGGACCACCCTAGTGGACATCCTGTATACATACTCATTTTTATAGATATAGATTGTGTACAAGGTACATTCCAAAGTTCGACGTTATTTAAAAGTATACACCTTTTCAACTACTAAAAAACACCTTTTCAACTACTCAAACCATGAAGTTCACTTTTTGGACATTTGGTTCTTATTTCAAGCTGTTTCTGCAAATATATAACTTTTTCGTCTAATTTTTTAGATGGATACTCTTTAATTATCTCATACAATGATTTGTTTGCAGTTTCTATAAACTTCCTAGAAGATTTTGAAAAAAAAAACGAACATGTACAAACCCAAAAGAAAAAACGTAAATTTACTTCATTCAGTTTAAACCTATTTTAAGCAAAATGGGGCAAAAAGGGGCAACTTTTTTTTTCAAATACGTTTAAAGGGAACCTTAAGCTTAATTTTGATACCCGAACTTGCGTCCGGAAATGCCCGGAACCCATATAAAAACCTTTCTTTAAAAAAATTACTGAAAATAGAGCGATTTTTTTAAAGTTGTGTAAACCACTATTAAAAAAATATTTCCCGAAGCAAATTCTACATGGATTGCACATCATATTAAAGTACATAGCTTCGTCTACCATATTCATTAGTGTTATTCTATAATTTCGAAATAAGCCACCAAATACAGCGCATTGAATGTAAGCAACAAACGAAGCTTCCAGGAAAACAGCAGCGCAGATTCCACATCGACTGAGTTTGAAGCATTCGTATGGGTCTTAATTAAAGTGGAAGGGGTTTTATGTTGTAGATTATGACGTAGTGTCTAATCAGTTGTCCGAAAACGAATAGAAGAGTTGAGATTGACCAAACTTTACATTTTCGACTTTTGGCCAGGATTTTCACTCAAATACTCCACTGTGCGTCGCACAGGTGGAGTATTTGACTGAAAATCCTGGCCAAAACTATTTTGGAATTTTCGCGCTTCTAAAGGAATATCCTTCTGTGCGTTTGGGCGTTGTACAGCAAAGCTACCCAGCGTACAGCTATGAAACTTGGTCGACAAAGTGTCTAAAAGGTCAGATGTTGTAACTTGCAGCTCGATTTTTAAAATTTAATTTAGAAAAAAAATTATTTAATGTTTTATCCATGGTTTAGAATTTTGCGAGTTTACGACCGTAAAAAGGTTTCTAGTGAACATAGGAAGAAAAAAATACATCATCATTTGGAGCAATTCAATTTCTTTAAAAGTCTAAATTGTTTGAAGTTCTAACGTAATTTACCGAATTTTCAGGAATTTTCAAAGACAGGTCACTTTTTCGACGTTTTTCAATTAATCAATCAATGTAAATTAAAATTCCTGCATCCGAGAATCTAATGGTGTTATTGCTCTGAAACTTTTCAAGGATACAATATAAACATTTCACCTTCATTTAAAGCAAAAACGGTGAAGTTATCTTGCTTCATTGATTTTTAGTGATTTTTTTTAAAGAGGTGAAAGAAAATTTTTCATCGTGTTTCATCATGGTTTCACGTTTGTTCCGGAGCAGCTGGCAACATGCCAACCGTTGACGAAGAACTGTTTGAAGCGAAAGCTAATAAGTAAGCGTATTTTATTCGATGTATTTTTTCCTTTGACGGAATGTAATTAGTACATTGCCTCCTCTCCACGAGAATTGCAGGCAAATATTTTGATGTTTCCCCAAGTAGCACACTTCGTTGTTTAAAGGTTGTAAAATGGTTATTAACGTTGTAACAACCGCTTAAAAACGTTAATAAAACGTTTAAAGGTTATTTGTGCTACCTGGGTCAATGAATCCTTTTTCATTGCAAAAATAAAACTTTTCTGATATTAGAGGAAGGGTGATTTTGTATCTTAAATAACCTCCGAAACCATGCACCTATTTGAAAAACATTTTCAGCATATGAAAGGTACATTCTCAGGGAGTAACAAAGGCTATAGTTCGAAAAGATTCGTTAAACCGTTCCTTTTTTATTTCAACTCAAAGCAAATTTTACACAAATCGCCGAAGATAAGGGTTTAAAATTACCTACACATATAGCACTGGAAACCGAAAAATTTTCTGCTTCCCCTCAGTGGAGTTTTTGACCCAAAACTATGCAAATACATAACTTTTTCGTCTAATTTTTTAGACGGGCACTTTTTAATTATCTCATACAATGTTTTGTTTGTGATTTTTATAAACTTCCTAGAAGATCCTGAAAAAAAAAAAAAAAAACGAATATGTACAAACCCAAAAGAAAAAACGTAAATTTACTTCATCCAGTTTAAACCTATTTTAAGCAAAACGGGGCAACTTTTTTTTTCAAATACTTTTTAAGGGAACCCTAAGCTTAATTTTGATACCCGAGCTTGCGTCCAGAAATGCCCGGAACCCATATAAAAACCCTTCTTTTTAAAAAAATTATTGAAAATAGAGCGATTTTTTTTAAGTTGTGTAAACCACTATTAAAAAAATATTTCCCGAAGCAAATTCTACATGGATTGCACATCATATTAAAGTACATACCTTCGTCTTCCATATTCATTAGTGTTATTCTATAATTTCGAAATAAGCCACCGAATACAGCGCATTGAATGTAAGCAACAAACGGAGCTTCCAGGAAAACAGCAGGGCAGATTCCACATCGACTGAGTTTGAAGCATTCGTATGGGTCTTAATCAAAGTGGAAGGGGTTTTATGTTGTAGATTATGACGTAGTGTCTAATCAGTTGTCCGAAAACGAATAGAAGAGTGAGATTGACCATACTTTACATTTTTGACATTTGGCTAGGATTTTCACTCAAATACTCCACTGTGCGTCGGTAAAAATTTCGTTATTGCTTCACATCATTGTAGATCTGTAGGTAGACCGACTGAATCGGGTGTAGTGTCTTTTTGATATTTACTGAAATCATGAAGAACAGAAAAGTTGCATTCATTCCATGATTCAATTAGTTTTGTTGCGTTGTAAGTATCAAAATCTGTAATTTGTAAGTCATTAAGTGCCTGTCGCATTCGGATCTCAAATGTAGGGGTGACCGAGGGACGATGTAAAAACAAGTATGTATTTGACGGATGGAAAAGATATAAATGCAAGGGATGGTTTTTATTCTGTTTGATTTTGAAATAATAATTTAGAGAAAGTTTAAGTCTTCTATTTTGAAGTGAAGGTTCGCGCGCTATAATATATAAGCTATTAATAGGTGAGGTTCGAAAAGCAGCTGTAGAAATACGTAGCGCCTGGTGAGGTGCAGTGTCCAGAGTTTTAAGATAGCTTTTAGCGGCTGAGCTATAAATTTGACACCCGTAATCAAGTTTTGAGCATATTAAAGCACTGTAAAGCCAAAAAAAATAAAGCCTCTATGTTAGCCAAAACTCGAAGTATGTTTGATTTTAAAGTACTTTTCTATTTTAAATCTTGCAAATGTGGAATAAATTTAAGTTTCTTATCCAGTGTGATTCCGAAAAAAATTTCTTGTTCTTTTACTACAGATATCGGTTGATTATTTATGAGAAGATTATGAAGAGATTTGAAAATCATCAACGAACATAGTACCCTTAACAGCAGGAGAAAGTTGTTCAAGTAAGTTATTGATTGCTATGAGAAAAAGAGTTACGCTCAGCTCACTTCCCTGGGGTACTCTTCCTCTTGGAAGACGGTGTCTGACAGGGCTGACTTGACACGTACGCGAAAAGTTCGATGTTTAAGGAAATTGGAGATAAAAATGTGTAGATTCTCACGAAACCCACACTCATGTATGGTTTTGAGTATCCCATATCTCCAAGTAGGGTCATATGCTTTTTGCATGTCAAAAAATACGCTCACAAGATGCTTACGTTTTAGGAATACTTCTCGGATTGATGTTTCTAGTAGCATTAGATTGTCTATGGTGCACCTACCGCGTCTGAATCCGCTTTGATGTGAAGCTAGCAGATGATTCAACTCCAGAGTATACATCAGTCTGGTGTTGACCATTCTCTCCATCAATTTTCAAAAACAACTAGTCAGAGCAATCGGTCTGTAACTTTCGGGTTGATTGGGATTTTTGTTGGGTTTAAGAATAGGCACAACAATTGCTTGTGTCAAGAGTTTTATGAAACAGTTTTCAGACTAAATCTTATTAAAAAGATACAAGATATTGTTTAAAGAGGGTATGCTTAATTTTTTTAACATCATATTATGGATATCATCTGGTCCTCGTGTATTGTTTTTGGCTTTTTGTAAGGCACTATTCAATTCTGTAAAAGTAAAATTTGTGTTGTATGTTTTAAAAGAGTTTGAGTTAAAATTAAATGATTTTCGCTCTTTAAGCGTTTTAAAAGCAAGAAATTTTTGGCTGTAACTATCTGCCCTAGAGAATTCTGCTAAATGAGTCCCCAAGCAGTCGGCCACTTCTTTAAAATCGGTTATCAGTTGTCCATTTTTCTCCAGAATGGGAGCACAGCTTGTTTTATAATTTCCAGCGATTTTCTTAATTTTGTTCCATACGGTTTTAGATGGAGTGGACGTCGTGATTGTGCTGACATATGTACGCCACGAGTCCCGCTGGCACTTCCGGCGAATCCTCCGAGCTTCAGCACGAGCTCATTTGAGTGCCACAAGATTTTGCGCCCCCCCGTTGTCCGTTTACCTTGTCGTGGTGGGGGGGGGGGGGGCTTGCGGTGTGGTGTGTTCGGGGCGAGCTCTTGGCGGAGTAGTGACCCCCAGTTGCTCAAACTGAAGTTCGGCGGGTAGGGATTTTTTCTCCCTCCTTCCCTCACCACACTTACCAAATTTCGGAACAAGCCCAAGCCAAGGTGTGGCGACCGTGCCGATGGCTGAGTGGTACCGGGGCCAATCGGTATCTCATACGGGAGGCTTCAGGGCTAGCTGGCGAACCCTGTCGTATGCAGCCTTACCCCTGTGTAGGGGGGCTACGCAGGGGCTCGACCCCACTTTTCCCCCCAGTTCTCCGGTCCGTTCATGGATACACAAAACAAAAATTCTTCTCCCCCTAGTGGGGAGCGTCAGATGAATACGTCTAGTGCTGCTAAATTTTTTATTATTAAGCGTAGTGATCCGAATTTTAATTTCATTAAAGTTTCTCCTTTTCTAATTAATAAAGCATTGATAAATTTAATAGGCGAGTTTCAGTCAGTTAAAAAACTAAAAAATGGTGAACTCTTAGTAGAAATTAAAGAAACAAAGCAAATTAAATCTATACTATCCATAAAACAAATTGGCTCTTTTCTTGTAACAGTCACACCGCATTCATTCTTAAATTTTTCTAGAGGAGTTATTTCGGAACCTGACCTCCTGTATACATCTGAGCAGGAAATCTTGGAGGAACTGAAAGATCAATACGTTACTGGTGTTAAGAGGATAACTATCAAACGTGATGGCGAGATGGCGCCAACTAAACACGTCATATTGACTTTCAGTAAGCCTGATCTTCCTCCACGCGTCACTGATTTTCATTCTGGAGTCCAATCACCTGCTATCATCCTATCCAAGTGGTTTCAGGCGCGGCAGAAGCACCATTGACAACTTACTGCTTCTCGAAACATCGATTAGAGAAGCATTTCTCAAACGAAAACATCTTGTGAGCGTATTTTCGACATTGAAAAGGCATATGACCGTACCTGGAGAAATGGGATCCTCAAAACTCTGCACGAATATGGGTTACGAGGTAACCTCCCCATCTTCCTCTCCAATTTTCTGAAACATCGTTCTTTTCGTGTACGGGTCAAATCTGTTCTGTCGGATACCTTCATCCAAGAAGAAGGTGTACCCCAAGGAAGTGTGTTGAGCGTTACTCTTTTCATTATAGCAATCAACAGCTTACACGAACAACTGCCCCCCGCTGTCAAAGGTACTATGTTCGTTGATGATTTCCAAATATCCTTTTCATCATCGAACATGAGTATCATTGAAAGACAGCTTCAAACAGCTATCAATAAAGTTTCTCAATGGGCGGAGGAGAATGGTTTTTCCTTCTCCCCGCAAAAAACTTTCTGCATTCATTTCTGCCGTAAAAGAGGTTTTCATCCTGATCCGGACCTTCACGTTAACAACCAACCAATATCTGTAAAACCTGAAGGAAAATTTCTTGGAATCACACTCGACAATAAACTTAAATTTTTGCCACACATACGAGAGTTAAGAAAAAAATGCTCATTGAAACTAAATATTCTTAAAGTCTTAGCAAACACTTCTTGGGGTGCCGATACAGAGTCCATGCTAAGAATTTACAGGGCTCTGATACGCTCAAAAATTGATTATGGTTGTCAAATCTATGGCTCTGCAGCTAAAAGTTATTTAAAGATCCTCGCTCCAATACATAATCTCGCACTGCGCATCTGCACAGGGGCATTCAGAACCTCGCCTATTCAAAGCTTACATATCTTAGCACATGAACCTTCTCTGCACTATAGACGTCTAAAGCTTCCTCTAGATTTTAAAATTAAGCCAAACCAAAACCATCCTTTGCATTTACATATCTTCCATCCATCATATACTGACTTATTTCTGCGCCGTCCTTCGGTCATCCCAACATTTGGGATTCGAATGAGACAGGCGATCAACACCCTACACCTTTCTGATTTTGATTTACCTGATACAGCAGAACTTTTTGAACCTTGGAACAATAATAACATTACTTTTCTTTATGATTTCTGTAACTTTCAAAAAGATACTACTGCAGACTTGGTACACCAACAGATCTACTATGAGGTAAAACAAAAATATTCTTCATATTACAAAATCTTTACCGACGGATCTAAGGCAAATGATCACGTTGGCTTCGCAGCAGTAATTGATGGGTATACTATCTCACAACAACTACATAATTCTTGCTCAGTCTTCACTTCTGAAAGCAAAGCCATAGCCACCTCTCTCCAAACAATAGCCCAATCACATAAAAAAAAGTGGATTATTTACACAGACCCGAAAAGTTCGTTGGATGCCCTTTCAAACTGTAACAACAATAGCCACCTTTTTGTGATTCAATCTTTTCAATCATACCATAGGCTAAAACAAAATAACTTCGAAATTTTCTTCTGTTGGATACCTAGTCATGTAGGCATTGCTGGCAATGAGGCAGCCGATACAGCTGCTAAGGCCGCTAATGCCCATTGCGAAGACCTTGTTCCTTATGAAGATATAAAAAATTCCATTACGGGCAGTATATACAACTCTTGGCAGCGTGACTGGGATGGAGAAGTGCAAAACAAATTGCACTCTATCCAGCCCTTCACAAAAGGTTTCAAATCCTTTAATATTACGCGAAGGAAACAAGTCGTCATAGCCCGTCTTCGCATCGGCCATACCAGGTTTACACACAAATACCTTCTTTGCCGCGAAGCAGCGCCTATGTGTATCAACTGCAATGTAAACCAGACAGTGTTCCACATTTTATGTAACTGCCCAAATTTTAATCGTATACGTTTTAAACATTTTAATAATTTTTATCCTTCTTTGACCGAATTACTTGGGGATACACCCCATCCTAATTTGTTTCCCTTTTTAACTGAAATTCGTTTTATATCTCTAATTTAGTGGTTTTATCTCTGTCTTGAGTGTTTTGTCTTTGTTTTTATATGTGTGTCTGATTTTACAAAAAAATGTCAGTCCTTTCTTTCTCTTGCTTAGTTTGAATTTTAACCATCATCTATGTGTGTTTTAAAATGTTTTTAAAATCTTATATGCTTTATGGGTTATCATCGTTTGGCGCAGTATAGCCTATAAAGGCTCTTGTGCCAATAAACCCAAAATAACCAACCAACCAACCAAGATTTTGCGTGGTTGGATATCGACGAAATGTGTTCCAGGCTTTTCTGTTTCTTATAGGCTTCCTGACAATAAGAGTTCCACCAAGGCTTAGGAAGTTTGATCCTGCCCTTAGTGATTCTTGGAATAGCAATGTTCGCTGCATTTAGGATAATGTCTGTTACTCGGCTTACCGCTACATCAATGTCAGTTTCGTTCACAACTTCCGATGTGTTTTCTGCCATCTGGGTAAATGCTGTCCAATCAGCTCGATCAAGGCGATAACGGGCTTGCTGCTGCTCATTGTAGCTGCAGCGTCCAGTAAATGTTAACTTGATCGGGAAGTGGCCACTGGTGTAGAAACCACTTTTTACCTCAAAATCCCAGTGTGGCAGAAGCGAAGGTGAGCATATTGAGAAATCGACGGCATGGTAAGTCTGCGTTGGAAGATGGAAGTATGTATTTTTACCGTTGTTAAGAACGCATAGATCGTTGTCACCAATAAAATCTTCTATTATCAATCCTCTGCTGTTTGTGTCTGGACTCCCCCAGAGTGGACCGTGGCCAATGAAATCCCCTATATGACGAATGGGGGTGGGAGTTGATCTATCAATGTCTGCAATTCCACGCTTCTCAAATCGTACGAAGGTGGAATATATACAGAGCAAACTGTGATCAGCGAGTGAAGGTGAACACGCGCAGCTACTGCCTGAAGGGACGTGTTGATACTGAGCTGACTAGATGTGTAATCAGTGGAGATTAGCATCGCCACTCCTCCACAACGACGGTCACCTGATAAGCAGTCCTTGCGGTGTATATCGAAACCTTTCAACCTCGGACTATCAACAAGCGACAGGAATGATTCTTGCAGACAAAAAATGGCCGGTTGATGAGTTTCGACAAGGTCTTTGACGCCCCTGACATTATGCGAGTAACTCTGACAATTCCAAGATCGAATGCTCAGGGCCATGGAGAGAAAACGGAGGAAAAACGGCCAAAAGAAAGAAGGACACCTCATTTGGCTTGGACGTCCGTCCATCCTTCATCTTTGGATGACGGAATATCTTTAAGTTCGACGTCCTCTATTTCGTCATGAATGGGGTGATGAAGAGATTTAGTAAGTTTTACTTGCTTGTTAGGGAGCAAGAAGTTCTCTTTTTTAAAACCAAAATGTTTAGGAGGCCTCTGTTTAGAGGTAGCTCCAATTTTAGCACGCGCTTGTTTAAGGGCGATTTTCTGTAAACTCGTCATTTTTCACACGAAATCTGTCCGGGCACGGTTTTTTGAAACGTTCGTATAATTATAATACTATTGCTCAAAAAATGAATCTATTACTTTGGTTTGAAAGAGGGCCAATTGAAGTTTGTGTTTCTCCGATAAATCATGATAGGGAGTAAGTCCCCCCCCCCGCCTAGTATAACTAGGCAGGGGACTGTGCCAGGTGACTGTTTTTGCTCTTTGTTGCGTAATATCTGCAAAACTAATGGAACATAATTAATTATGAGACTACCTATAAATTGAGGCACAAATCGTGGATATAATAACTAATATGTTTTATAATTAAATTAATTGACATTAATAAAATCACTTCCCAGAGGACTGTTTTCGCAACGACCCTGATGCATACTTTCATCACAAATGTGGCTCTCAAACTAAGCAAAGTAGCGTTTCAACACCGTTCTCGCCGATTTCGGCAAATTCACACTGATTACTTTAAACTTCATGCCAAAAAGAATTTCCAAAAGTTATAGATTTTTCATATTACAGCTTTGAATTTGTTGCAGGGGACTGTTTGAAAAAACTCCGGACGAAGTGACACGACAATTTTTTAAGTTTTAGAAATACATAATTATACCTTATTTCATAAGAAAAATATAGCTTCATTATTCTATTTTTGAATATTAATTGCCAAATTTATGTAGTGTTAATAGGTTTTTTGAAATACTATCTTTCACAGTTAGACTATGGGATTGGGACAGCCAGGGGACTGTTTTTGGCGCTCAGATAATTTCTAGAAGAAAAAGTTAAAGTGTTATCACTCCAAATACAATTCGGCCACAAAGTATTAATGCTTTACTTGTATTAAGAGCGATAATTACCTTATTATACTTTATTATTTTTAAAATACTCAGTTCGGACAGCCAATTACCAGTTTACAGAGATTTGCCCATAATTTTCTTTTTTTCTGTGCATTTTTTCGAATTTTTGTCTTTGGTAAAATTGAAAAAAGTGATTCAGCAGGATTTATATTTACCATTTGCGTTTCTTTATTTTCATTTAGTTTTTTCGGAGAAGTTTTTGCACTATTGTTTTGTTCAGGTTTAGTTTTGGGTTTGAAAGTTTGATCAACATAAGTTTGTGCTTGTGCATCTGTTTGTGTGCTGGAAATTTTAAATACCTTTTTAATTGCTGCGGCATAAGATAATCCAGTTGTAGGGGTACGAGATTCAACAATCTTTCGTGCCTCAGGATAGGATACATTTTTGGTCGTTTTTATTACTTGGATTTCTTTCTCAAGGATCCATTTAGAGCATTTTTTGGAATAAGAGGCATGGTCCCCCTTGCAGTTGACACATTTAAATTCCTTCGTGCATTCATTGCTATCATGGCCGGGCTCAGAACATCTGGCACAAGCAGCTGTTCCACGGCAGGATAGCTTGGAATGACCGAAACGTTGACATTTAAAGCAACGAAGAGTGTTCGGAATGTATGTTCGAACTAGGCAAGAGAGGTAACCAGCTTTGACACGTGAAGGGAGGTTAGGAGTACGAAACGTTAAGATGACATGTTTTGTCGGCAATATTTCTCCATTACGTCTAATGGTAATTCTCTTTACTCCACTTACGTGCAGTCTTTCATCTCCTCTAAGATCTCCGTCTCCTGAGTATAGAGAAGATCAGGCTCCGAAATGATTCCCCGAGAAAAGTTTAATGTGGCATGCTTAGAAATAGTGATTAAATATGAACCAATTTGTTTCATGGACATTAAGGATTTTGTTTGATTTTGATTTTTAATTTCTAAAAGGAGATCTTCACTGCGTAATTTCTTTTCAAATTCAACTATTTGATTAACAAGCACTTTGTTGATGAGGAATGGGGACAGGTTGGAAAGATTTAAATTTGGATCACTACGTTTAATTATGAAAAACCTCGGATTATTTGTCGAAACATTCTGACGCTCCCTCGAGGGGGAGAAGAGTTTTTATTTTCAGAATTTACAATTAGACCGGAGAACTGGGGGGAAAAGTGGGGTCGAGTCCCTGCGTAGCCCCCCTACACAGGGGTAAGGCTGCATACGACAGGGTTCGCCGGCTAGCCCTGAAGCCTCCCGTATGAGATACCGCTTGGCCCCGGTACCACGCAGCCATCGGCACGGTCGCCACACCTTGGCTTGGGCTTGTTCCGAAATTTGGTAAGTGTGATGAGGGAAGGAGGGAGAAAAAAACCCTACCCGCCGAACTTCGGTTTGAGCAACTGGGGGTCACTACTCCGCCAAGAGCTCGCCCCGAACACACCACACCGCAAGCCCCCCCCCACCACGACAAGGTAAACGGACAACGGGGGGGCGGGAGGGGTTGAAATCAGTAGGATGTCGGCTGCTTCAGTAGGAGAGTGATGTTGGTCGGCTATCAGAGTCGTCGAGGTGTCCATCAGCGGCAGGTCCGTCTCATGTAACATCAGAGGCGATCCCTCTAATAGCTGGGGTGATGATGATGGTGGTAGCGCACATGGCGAGTCAGACAAC
>JAXGGA010019368.1:0-20217 GCA_038373865.1 Uloborus plumipes
CATATTTAGGTTAATTTCCACATTTTGTGGTATGCTAAGACAAAATCTATTTTGACCATTTTTTTTTTTTTTTTTAATTTTAAACTAGCTTATTACCCGGCGTAGCCCGGTATTGCATTATATTTAATTTATTTCATGCTAATATGAAATAGGTGAGCCTTAAAATGATAATTCATTGTTAATGGTAATCTTTGTTGGAAAATACTCATATTTAAATGTGTTATATTTTATCAATTTGTATGCTTAAAGGCTTATCTTTATTACTCTATCTATTCAAAATTGAAAAAAAAATGTCCTTTTTGAGACAAAAAATTTGAATTTTGAGCTTTTTGGATCTTTTAAAAATTTCAAACCCCCACCTATGTGATTTCTAGTGCGTCAAGGAACCTCTGTACCAAGTTTGACAAAAATCCGACGAAAACTGGATTTGTATTAGAACAAACATACAAATAAACAGATGCAGGTATGTGTAGATGGTTATTTTATTCTTCCGTAAAACTCGGAGTTTGATTCGGTAAATTGAGAAATTCAACCTCCCAAAATTTAAGTATCTGTTTCCCTGACCAAAAAGTGATTGTTGTTAGATTGTGGCATCAATTCCTGCGATTTCTGAGTTTCTTCAGCTGTTGACTTCAGGTGTTTACAAACTCAGAAAAAGAGGATCAAGTTTAATGTAAAAAGTGTTTTTAAAATCAAGTTTGTAAAGTATAGTGCTCCTCTCATTTTGAAATAGGTAAGTTATCTTAACTATTTCACTTTTCACACTTACCTACATTTAGTCTAACAGATTTTTTTCTTTTTCAATACGCTTTTATTAGTTTCACTTGTGGGTTTGTCCGTATGTATGTAACTCTGAATAAAAGATAACATTGACGTTCTTCACAAATATAAAAGTAATATATTTAATACTATTGTTGAAACTAAAGTATTAAATATATTACAGTGTTTCAGTTGGTTGTATGTAACTCTGAATAAAAGATAGAATTCACGTTCTTTGCAAATATAAAAGTAATATATTTAGTACTATTATTAATACTAAAGACTAAAACATATTTTATAAACTAGCTATATCACTATGTTACATGTTAATGCATTACATAAGTGCATCTAAAAGCGTATTTTTTAGTTTTTAAAAACTGATTTAAATTTATTTGATTCTAGGAAGATGACCCATTCATTCTTTTCCAAAACCAGCTTTAGAAAATGCATATTGGTTTTAGTGCTCGTCTTCTTGCTAAGTCCTCCAGGCTGTGTTGCTCAGTTTTGCCGAGTGTGTGGATTCTTCAGCAGTAGTTGCTGTTCGTTGGCACAGTCGTGTTGTAACGATAGAGGACGACGAAGTAATAAAAGCGAAGGTAAATGTAATATTTATGTCTAACAAACAAAATGCACACTTACCAAATCCACTGTTTGTAACGGAAGACTCCCGTTTTTTAGTCTAGTCTCCCGGTTTCCTGTTTTTAAAAATTTTCTGTCGTTCTTGTAACTTAATTTTTTTTTTTTTTAATCTCATAAAGAAAGCTCAAATTCAATCAATCATCAAAAAGTCTCACATTCTTCTCTATAGATGGCGCCTATTCATTTTCATGGCTCCTGTAGTTAATTTTTTGAATCTTTCCACTCTTACACGTTCAACAACGCACGTGTTCAGGATCTGATTACTGAATGGTCCAACTAGGCCGCGGCCTAGGGCTCCCACAATTTAGGGCCCCCCGAATGGCTGAAATTGCTGTAGTCAATGCCTAAATTTGTGTTATCCTATGCCTAAAATTGTAAAGCCTCAGTACAGGGGCCCCAAAAAGTCTTTGGCCTAGGGCCCCGTGATATCTTAATCGGGCCCTGCACGTATTTCGCCGAAAATTGCATGTATGGTTTTAGATCTCAATCATAATGCCATTTCGTAAATATTTCAATTATATTGAAAGTTTGAAGTTATTTTAATGTATATATCATACATCCACTTATTTTATTTATTTTTTTGACTATGTATTTATTTTTTATTTTCACTATATTATTACTCGTGATTTTCTTTAAACTGTTTGTACTTTCTTTTATTGGGGTATGTACTAAATTTTAAGCAAATGCAATCGTATTTTTTTCAAATTTTTGTAATTTTATACACTGCTCGACATTGAAAATGCAACACCAAGAAGGAGTGGTCAGAAATTGATGAAATTTGGTAAGAAGACAGAGACAGCATGGAACAATAAGTGATATTTATTTCAAAATAGATAAGCAAAATTTAGAGCGAGGACGGCGTCGGCTCAGTAAGAGTTAGGACCACCGCGGACAGCGATGCACGAAGAAACACGTCTAGGCATGGAGTCAATAAGCCTGCGGATGGTGTCCTGAGGGATGGCACTCCATTCCCTTTCAACCATTTGCCACAGTTCGTCCTCTGAACGAGGCAGTGGCAGGTTCTGCAAACGGCGTCCAATCACGTCCCACACATGTTCGATTGGTGACAAGTCAGGAGAGTATGGTGGCCAGGAAAACATCTGTACACCTCGTAGAGCATGTTGGCTGATTCGAGCACTGTGAGGCCGAGCGTTATCCTGTTGAAAAATTGCATTTGGCAGACCCTGAAGGTAGGGGATTGCCACCGGCCGCAGTACATTATCTACATATCGTTGGGCCGCCATAGTGCCCCGAATACGAACTAGAGGTGATACGGAATTGTATGCAATAGCGCCCCAAACCATTATGCCACGTTGTCGCGCTGTGGGGCGTTCCACAGTTACTGCCAGATTCGATCTTTCTCCACGTCGACGCCACACACGTATGCGATGACTATCGCTGGACAAACAGAAGCGGGATTCATCTGAGAACACTACGGTTTGCCATTCTGCCATCCACGTCGCTCTGGTCCGGCACCATTCCAAACGTTGGAGTCTGTGCTGTGAGGTCAATGGCAGTCTTCTTAGCGGGCGCCGTGATTGCAGGCCACGTGCAACCAGTCGACGGGAAATGGTTCTGGTCGACACAGGAACATCCAGGGTACCTTGCACGTGCTGCAGAATCGACGTACAAGTGACTTGCGGGTCCGCCACAGCTTGTCGGTGAATCCGTCGATCCAAGCGGTCTGACGTCACTCTGGCTGCACCTGCACCCCTCAATGTGGCTACATTTCCTCTTTCCAACCATCTCCGACACAGCCGATGCACAGTGCTTGCATCCATGTGGGTATCAGCTGCAATTTGACGTATGGACCAACCTCCCCTTCTCAGTCCGATCACCATACCCCTTGTAAAGTCGTCTATATGCTGGAAGTGTCTTCGTTGAGGACGGCGTGGCATTTCCTCCTATCACACGTATCCTTCGAGACAAAAACCAAATTTCTCCGATAATTAGTCTGGCAGAAAAACCAACATGAACATAGCCCACTTTTCAACTTCATTCTCTTATATCTTACTCCACGTGTGTCGGAGAGCTGCGCATTTCATATCATTTGCATAACTCAGTGACGTGCGTCTACGGTAAAATTTGCATGAATTTCTGACCACTCCTTCTTGGAGTTGCATTTTCAATGTCGAGCAGTGTATCTACTACTTACTTACTAATTAACTTAAATCTCAATAATTAAATTATATTTAAAAAAACTAAAAAATACACTTTAAGATTTAATCAAACTAACACGCGCTTATAATACATCAAGATATAAATATTATTTTTATATTTGTAAAGAACGTAAAGTTTAACTTTTATTCACAGTTACATACATACATACAAACAAACCCACATGTGAATCTGATAAAAGTGTATTAAAAACACACATGTGAAACTGATAAAAGCGTATTAAAAAATTATTAAAGGAAATAAATACTATTTCATTTAAATTTAATGTTCATGGTATTCAAAAGCATAATATTATATTCTTAAAGCGAATTATGTCGCTGATGAGTCATCTAATAAAATTTACTGTTTTTTTTCCCCCGTTAAAAGTTGGCAAGTATGAAAATGAAAGTATTTGACACAATTTAAAGGATGGCGGTTTCTTTAATCAGAAAGCACTTAGTGTTGGAGCCCGAGTTGTAATGTTAGTGAAAGCATTTTTACCCAAGATTAAGAAAAGCTTAGTGTTTAATGCACAGATGTAATATGTTGCTCTAGCTCTTCACTGTAATGATTCTAATTACAATTGTAATGAATTCTGAGTAGAAATGCAAAATGATTGTATTGTCTTTTTTTTTTATATATATCTCCAGGTTCTTTTCTGTCATCAATGGCAAAAGTGGCAACCGAAGAATTTTTGAAAAGGCTAATATCTGGATGACTCATTGCTGCAGAGGTAATTGAGTGAAAAAAAAAAAACTGCATGGAGTGTATTACATTTATTTTCCAAAATAAACAAAAATGTAGTTATCTAATAAGTAATAATCATCGTTCTGTTGTGGCCTCACACTTATACGCCTAATTCTTGTGGCGCCCATCTACCAATTAAAAGCTCATGGACTTTATGTTTCTGGGCAATTTGTAACTGCAGGTGCTTGTTCTGTTTGCCCGTGATGAATGAGAAAGAGGTCTTAGTTGAAAAATAAATTATTTTGAATCATTTATGTCTATCGTTTTCACTTTTAGTCATTCTACATTAAATTTGAAAAACTTGACAATTACTACTATTTAAAAATTCTCGGAGCTTTGCTTCCTGTTCCTGGCACTCACTAACCCGGGAAGATTACTTCGCAATCCTATTTGGTTTGCAAAGAATTACACAGTGTTAAAAAGAATAATTGGAACACGCTTGAAAATTTGAAAACAATGAAAGTCCCACTCTCCTTCTTATAGAAAAGTGAATTCATTGTTAGTACTCATTGTCACTATAACTGTGTCGACCCCACGGCTTCCACTCGAAGAAAAAATAACTTAATTGAAATACGCATGGGGGAAAACCAAAAAAAAAACTTTTAAAAAGCAACCCACTTCTTTAAATTGCAATCCTACAGGCTCTAACTAATTAAACACCAAATTTCATGGCTTTGGGTGCTTCGTATTTCCTGGCCAGAGCAAAACGGCGGTAAATAACATTTCAAAAGTTGTTTTTTAACTCATGTCTACAAACGCATTTATAGCCTTACTGGATGTAAATCGGATTTTTTTTTTCATATAAATACAATGTATCCGTTATTTCATGTATGGAGAAAACAACATGCCAATTTAGTTACTTATTTAAAGTTTCTTTACAGAAATTTGATATCGGATTTCATGTTTAGGTAGTAACTCAAAAATGATTCAAGTCACTTCAAGTCAAGTACTTAGCCTTCTATAATAGTTCCAGTTATCTGAAACGCTATTTGTTGAAAAGCAACGAGTTTCTCGTTTAAAGCAGGTTATGTCAACATAATTTGATCCACATTTCCTTAATTTTTACTTGCCTTCATATCCACTTCACTTTCTCTTGCTTACTCTTTCGCAGAGTGTGAAACTTTATTGGATCACTCACTAAATGCCAACGGTTTGAAAAATGCTTTTAAAACCAAAAGACTCGTTTCTAATAAGTGTAACTGTCTTTGTCTTCTTTGCAGCCCACAAAACTTCAAATCATTTTCGCCATCCTTTAAAAAGCTTTATCTCTTCCTGTATCACAGCAAGCACTTTATTTCAGAGACCAAGGCTTCAACACCTTTATTCCCGCCTCTTCAACTTAGTTTGATTATCCTGACTTTACGTTCCTCAGTCAGAAGTATTGTCTGCTGATCCTGTTCTCTGAACTGCAACCAGTCGTCGCACCAAATCCGCCAGACGCATGTTTCCGGATCGAGACACTAGCTTCAAGTATTCGGTGAACTGATCAAAGGTCAAGCCTCTGTATCTAAAGTAAAAGAAAAAGTAAACACCCTAAGTCAGGAAAGTTTTTTTATTTATTATTTTAATTTCAATAACAGATCATTAGAAAACCAATTTTGCATAGCCCATGTTAAGTATTCCATATCTATGTTCGGAATGTATGACAAAAGTAATGAGCTTTCAAACGTTTAGCAACAGCCGTAATGGTGCTTCACTGTAGCTACTACTGTAAACAGTAAAACAAATTGGTGCTTCTCTTGTCCCCCCCCCCCAAGAGATTATTTATGTGAAATATTTTGCATAATCGTGTTTTCAATATTTGTTTTCTTTTAGTGCCTTTATTTGATAAAGGGCAAAAAATCTTTTTGATGTGTCCCAACTGCAACTCACAACAAGCCTCTCCAGAACATGCGTTAAGCTGCTTGGGTCTTGACAGGGAGGAACTCTACTCCAATCCTTTCCTAGTTTATGATTTTTTGAAGGTTTTTGGACTCGTAAACCTGGTGTAGCCTAGCGGCTAGATACGGAGGAATAAGTCAACAACAAAAACACCAGCATTCGTTTTCTTAAAAATTGCTTTCGCACAAAGGTAGACATGGATTTCTTCACACACAAAACTGAAAATTTGAAATAAATCACACATCACTACAATAAATACGTGACCTTTTCTTTTCTTTTCTTTTTTTGTTTTTCAAATTTATGTAACGAAGTATTTGCAAACATATGTGTCGTACTTACACTGTCAAATGAAAAGGTTCCGAAGCAAGTGGGTCATTCCGACGAAAATGGCACAAATCATGTCTGAAACTCTTTACTTAAGATTGTCAATTTAAATAATTTCCACCAACTAATCATAGTTTTTTTTATTGAGTTTCCATTTATTTGTGTATAATGAAGTGTAAATAACTAGTACATGACTCATTTATGAAAGGATTTTAAATATTTTGATCACTTTGTTTAACAGAGTGGGCATATAACAGAGTAAAAAAATAAGCCTTTAAAAATATCTGTATAATCACAAAAAAAAGTTAGAATCACAGAACAAGCATAAAGTGGAATAAACAGCCTAAAACTGTAAGTCTGTCTACAATTTCAAGAAAAAATCTATTTTTTTTCATCATGAAATCGGCTCTAACAGAGTGGACATCCAACAGTTCAAATTAACTATCATAAGAAAAGAATTAGGCTCACCCTGGTTGTTGACTACATAATTCAATGTAGCAAGCTAATCACGGCAGTTATACTACCTATATTTTTAAAAAAATATATCAGATTGAATGCAATTGTATATTTTATTTCCAAAAGGCTTGTAACAGAGTGGACAATTCGAAACATAGAAAATCTAGGGACATTGGGGGACATTTTTTTTCATTTGCGTAATAATATGCAGAAATGGTGTCAGAAGCATCTTTTGTGCAGTGCAGTGTCATTTATTTTGTTGGTACATTTCAGTTTAATTTTAAATCACATTCAAAATTCTAGCAATTTGAAGCCGGGACACGTCATTTTCTTCTTCCGACAAAGATATTTTTTTTTTGTCCTTTCTAAATGGATTATACCTAATCAATTGATACTTGATGGCACAAAATTAAATGGAGAACCAATAAACAATACACTAAATGGGTGGTAGTTATTAAAATTGATTTTAAAAAATTCTAAAGTCTCGGATATGATTTGTACCATTTTCGTCGGAATGACCCACTACGCAAGTTTGGTTACATGCACTCTGGACCAAGTCTTAGGGTCCTGTATTTGGTCGTATGTGGTCGGAGTAACTCTACTTGTTGACAAATCAACGCTCAATACGAGAAAGGGGAGGATTCCATTATTTGTCTATCGGATAAAGTCGATTTGACCATAACAGCTCATTGTCCTAGGTGCACTTCGAGGGAAGGGTTCTTTTTTTTTAAATAAATATTTTGATATTTTCCTTTATCTAATCTCGTTTTAGAGAAGTATTTTATTTAAGAATATCTAATCAATGAAATGTTACACTTGTACGTCATCTACATTGCACAAAACTCTATAAAACACTGCTTAACCTTTATACCCAGACGGGACTCAGAAGTCCCTCTTATATTTTTTTAGTATATGAATCAAAAATGGCTGTAATCATTCTGAAGTTTTTAAGTACCACTCCTTGCACTTTGCTGAGAAGCCGACAGGTGGTACCTGAGATCTAAACCAGTTTTCTTAGGGTCCCTAAGGCATAGGGGGCCCTAGAGGCAAACTACCTTAAGGACATTGTATTTTATGTGATTTCTGGCTTTTGCTACAGATAGAATCAGCACAGAGCAATCTAGTGGGTCATGAATTTCGACGTTAACCAGTAGCATACATAGACTTATCCCCCCCCCCTCTGCTGTAAGATTTTTAAGTGCGAACCCTCTACCCCTATTAAGCCAAATAAAATATTTTTCTCTAATTCACAGTGCTTTTTTCCTAGACCTTGTCCCCTTCCCTCCTGTGCCGTGGGGGTTACGTACGCCACTGACGTTAACATCTTGATGCATTTCTTCATTTATTGAATATTTGCAGCGACATATTTGACTGTATAAACAGTTTTGAGGATTTATTTAGCGAGAGTTTTTTTTGGCAGCTGTTATTGGCAAGCATACCCAGTTATTTTAAACCGCAAAAAAAAAAAAAAAAAGCCAAACAAAGCGCCAAATCTGTAGCCGCGGTGCAGTTTATACTTAAGTACCTCTATTCTTTTCGGGGGTAGCACGGAAGATAAAACCAACAGAAAACAATACGAGTTAAGTTGTTCGAAAACGAAAGGGAAAAAATAGTCTTACTTGCTCCCTCCTGCCGCCAAGAAGCAGAAACCAGTATGAACCAGACTCAGGCGACTACGGTCCACGATGCCAGCTGTTTCGAACCACGCATCCACGGATGCCATACTGAGTCGGTCAATGTCAGAAGTAGAAGCAGTGCATCTAGCTTCGAAATAGAATGCTTCACGAAGCTCATCTGACCACACAGCAGGAGCGCTACCTCTTCTTGCTACAGCAGCAGTTGTCAAGCGACGAGACCTCTGCACAACAAAGAAACAATATCGTTTCATTAAAGGTTAAATTGTTCCACAAAGTTCAGAAATTCTAGCTAATGTTTTATCATATAAAAATTTATTAATGATTCACGAAAGTGTTTTTAAGGCGAACGTGTAGGATTTGATTTTTAGGTTATTTAGTATGTACAAAACATGTAGATAGCTCTTAGAAAATTGGTTAGTCAATATTTATCTGCTACTGGCTGTTGATGGCGGCCACCTTGTCTAGTGGTCAGAGAAGTCTGACCAGATAGGGAGGTCCCGGGTTCGAATCTTGGCTCTTGCAAGGATGTTCAGTTGCCAAATAGTTATATTTTTAGTGACTTCTTCAGCTTTTGCAATTCCAAAGAAAATATAACCTGTTTTACAAACAGCATACTTCAAAAAAATTTTAAAAAGAGAGAAAAGAAACACTTTTATATACTAACTAGCTGCGTGGGCCAGCATTGCACGGGCTACCTCTGTAAAAAAAATATACTATGGTTTTAAATTATGTGCTTAGTTAAGTACCTGAGGTACACTATAATAATAAAGTTACAAAGAACAACCATAAATGAAGAGCAAATACTAACAATGCAGAAATAAGGAAGACAAAAGTTAATAGAAAAATCCTAAAAAATAAATTATATACCTGAATATCAAAGAAAAGCACGAAAACCATTTCGTGATCTGAGTCAAGTGGCAAGAGACAAGACTCTCGAGGCTAGAGCAATTGTCAACCAGCGCTCTCTACACAGTTGCTAAAAAAATAATTTTAACGAACGACATCTCTCGAGAAGAGTGGAAACTAATCCACATTAAAAGGCAAGAGCAACTGCGTGATTGTCAACCATTAAATGTAGAGGGCGCCTCCACAGTTGCAAAAGCTTAGCAATACTCTTTATGAGCGCCATCTCTCGAGAAGAGAGGAAACTAATTCTTTTCGTAGAGTTTATTATTTTTTACATTATTATTTTTAGTTATAACAATAACTCCTATAGCCTAAAGCCTTCCTGGATAAATGGACTATTCAACACAAAAAGAATTTTTCAAATCGAACCAGTAGTTTATGAGATTAGAGCGTTCAAGCAAACAAACAAACAAACTCTACAGCTTTATATTATTAGTATAGATTATTCCTCTTTTTAGTATTTTGCATACATTCTTTCATAAAATATTCTAATTTATGATATACGTTCAAGATTTTCATGTTTAACATAATTCAAATATATCTAATAAAACATCACTGCAATAAACGTATTTCTTGCCGACATTCAGCAGGTCAGTCGCGTTTTGAGCACGTTTTCGCTTTATTATCTTCTCGCCTTCAACAAGTCTTACTGTATGTTAAAAAAGTATATTAAATGATAAAAATAGCTTTGAATTCTCACCCACTCTGAGTACTTGTCATCGGACACAGACGTAGTGATCTTGAGTGCTTGCATTTGTCCGATAGAGTCGTCTTTCTTTTTCTGGTAAGACTCCTCCAGCGAAGCTTCGCTCAATGGCATGTCGTACCAAGTGAGCTCCTTGTCCATGCTGAAATTGATCTGTGAAGAGACACTGACGCGTTTTCACTCAGGTAGTAAGTAACACATTAAGTTTCATAAAAGTTGAAAAATGGTTGTTAGGGCCCTGCTCCACATCAGCGGAAACATGGCCGGTCTTAGGCCGATTGGACCGATTTTCCCCAATCGCCCCGCGCCGACAAATTATTTTCGCCTTTAGGTAAATGTTAGGAAAAACTGTATCAAAACAAAAAGCTATTTGGCAATATTTAACTGATGTTTAATCTGTTTGAAAGTATGGTGCTATGTTTAGTTCAATTTATGGTGTAGGAGCAAGGGGCCCATCGCCGACAAATTATTTTCGCCTTTAGGTAAATGTTAAGAAAAACTGTATCAAACTGAAAAGCTAATTGGCAATATTTAACTGATGTTTCATCTGTTTGAAAGTATGGTGCTACGTTTAGTTCAATTTATGGTGTAGGAGAACTTTCCGAAACTTTTGACATCTCTATTATTCTATTGAAGTTATCAGATACATTCCCAAAACCACTACTATCAGATAAATTATTAGAAAAATTTAAACATCTGTCGATTTGAACATCTTAAATCCAGGGTCGTACCTACTCTATTGTCAAAAGAAAAAAGAAAAAACATAATCGGCCTGCATCAACGTCCAAATTCTAAATGATTATCGTCACTTAATATTATGGCTATAGGGGCCCCTCGCAGGGCCTTATTGTACTGGGGTCTCCCATTTAAGAAGCAATTAAGGTATTTATTTATTTATTTGGAGGCGGGGTTATTAAAATTCATCAACAATGAAATGTTCTCCCAGAAAACACTACCGATGTTTACGGTGCCAGTAAGAAACGTAAAGAGAAACCCAAGAGCATTTTTCACCCGATGAGTTTCACTCCAGTGGTGTTCATATAAGGGGACCCATGAGGCCCTATTTTCTCCAAAAGTAAACAAACACACCGTATCAAAATACTTTCTGAGCTTTTTGCCCAAAAAAAGAACACGTACGAGAAGTTACAGCAAATCGTCCCGCATATAGCTAGAGGTGGATGGCAGTTTTTAATCTTTTCACGAGTGGCGTAACGAAAGGATAGGTGCTTTCCAGTGCCAGATTTATGGGGGAAATTCGGAACCCGTGCCCCGACTGTCAACTTCAGAGGGCAACTAATTAAAAAGAAGCACGGAATCAGAAGGTTATCATGACCTCTTGGACAAAGACCAAAAAGATCCTAAAATTCCACTGTTAGACTTTTAGTTGCGGAAAATTTCCAGGTGAGAGCATCCGATAACTCTCCTTCCCCTCCCCAAATGGCCCCATCACCAAAGATAACCTAAAATTACAATATTATGACTTCAGCTACAGAGCGCTTCTGGAGGAATACTAAATTTCTGTTTCTATATTCTGATAAATTTCCGAAAATTTCTGGAAGACTTGCCTTTTCTCTAACAACGAGGTCAATTGTCTAAAATGGCGTTTTAGGGATTTAAAATTTAGGTAGATATCTCTCCCCTCCCGTTACCCTCTAACCCAGTGATTTCCAACCTGGGGGCGATCGCCTCCTAAAGGGCGATTTGAATCCTCAAAGGGGCGGTAAATTCTTAAGGGGCGATAGGGGGTGATGGGTATTTAGAAGAGAAAACACAAGTAATAAAATTGTAGCGAAAACCGAATTTGTATAAACATGTACGAAACCGGTTGTTCAGAGTTCAGGTTCAGACAATTAATCACAAGTTAAGGAAAAAACTAATTAAAGTTCAAGAGCTTCCTCCTTTTGAACCTTAGGAAGTATTTTGTCATTCATTGTCCATTTTATGAATTTTCAGATTTTCAATATATCTTCTTTCAAATTTTTAGTTCAATGATTTTAATTCAACCGGATTCCAGTATAGAAAGGAAAATAATTTCTTGAAAAATGTACTTCTGTTTTTGAAAAGTACGTCGATGATCTTGGCTAAATATTACTCATCAAATGCTTATCAGTTTGCTTTGTGAAATAAAACAAGAAGTTCTGTCAAGAACTAAACGAGCCTACTTTCCCGTACATCGACATCGGCATTGTAGCATCTGATCAATATTCTCTTGATTATCTGAAATTAAAAATTATGTCAAACATATCTTTATAGCACTTAAAGCTGATTTCTGAAAGCAAAATATACCCCTCTCATCAGATAAAATAGACACGTAAAAAGTAAATAAACGAGTCAATAAAGTTTTGCCGCACCTTTTAAAGAATGTAACTGTTATAGTTCTTCCGTAGAAAAATTCCACAATCGTTTTCAAAAGAAAAAAAATAAATAAATAAAATAAAAGTACAAAGAACTTCAAAACACATTTTATCAAAGAAAGAAAAAAAAACTCGTTCGTTAATAAAATGTCTTGAATTTCATTTTTAATCCGTTGCCAGTTGTTAAATATAAATAAGGAATAAAATGCTCTCGTGAATGAAAAATTTTTGTTAACAAAAAAAATCGTCTGATAAAAAAAAAATAATAATAATAAATTAAACAAAACAAATAAATAAACAAAAAATCGTCTGCCCAGTCAGTCATTTTGTCTGAGCCTGCATTTCCGCCATGTTTGCGGAGTCAGAGTCGGAATCAGAGTCCTCACAGAAGATTATTCAGAAAAGTACTTTACAATACATTATTTATCAAAACCATTTTCTTACAAAGTTAGTTTGAAGGAAATCCGCCTTGAAGTTCAGAATCAACATTCAATTTAAATTTCTCCGTAGGCGCTCATGTTAAAAATTTTTCTGAACGGTTCATCATTGAACGAAAAATGGTTCAAATTGAAAAGTGAAATATAGGAATGAGCCTCTCCGAGATCTTTCGAACAAAAAAAAGTTTATTCAATTCGAACGGTTCACTTAAAAGTTATTAGGTGGGGAAAGGTTGTTTGAACGGTTCAATGTTGAACGAAAAAACTGTTCAAATTGAAAATTTCTTTTGAACAAAAAAAAGTTTGTTTAAATCGGACTGTTCATTCAAAAGTTATTAGGTGTGAGAGCTTGTTTGAACGGTTCAATGTTGAACGAAAAATTGTTCAAATCGGAAATTTAAAAACGGGGATGAAGTATCCTTGCCGAGATCTTTCGAACAAAAAAAAGTTTGTTTAAATCGGACGGTTCACTCAAAAGTTATTAGGGGTGAGAGCTTGTTTGAACGGTTCAATGTTGAACGAAAAATTGTTCAAATCGGAAATTTAAAAACGGGAATGAAGTATTCTTGATAAGATCTTTCGAACAAAAAAAAAGTTTATTCAATTCGGACGGTTCACTTAAAAGTTATTAGGTGGGGAAAGGTTGCTTGAACTGTTCAATGTTGAACGAAAAATTGTTCAAATCGGAAATGTGAATACGGGAATGAAGTATCCTTGATAAGATCTTTCGAACGAAAAAAAGTTTGTTCAAATCGGGTTGTTCACTAAGAAGTTAGTATCGCGAGGCAGGTTGTTTGAACGGTTCAAAGTTGAACCAAAAATTGTTCAAATCGAAAAATCAAATATGGGAATGAGCTGTACTCGCCGAGATCTTTCCAACAAAAAAAATTTTGTTCAAATCGGAATGTTCATTCAAAAGTATTAGGGGGGGACAGACAGACCGACAGACCGACAGACCGACAGACCGACACACAAATTCCCCATCTCAATACCCTACTTTCAAATTTTTAATTTTTCGATATTTATTTAATTTTTTTGTTTCTTTTTGACTTTTTTTTACTTGGCGATATTTTTTTTTACTTGGCGATATTTTTTGGACTTGGCGACATTTTTTAGATGCATTAAGCCAATTTTAATGCTTTTTTCGTCTCTTTTATTTTTAACGGGAAAGTAGGCTAAAAAGAAAGGTACTTTAATTAATATTTTTAGTTTAAAAGTGATTGGTTAAAATTTCTTATATTTTCAATAATATCGATGTTCACTTATGTTTTTTTCAAGGAAGAAGGGGGATGGGGGCGATAAGTGTCAGTCAGCGTCTTAAAGAGGGCGATGAGCTCAAAAAGGTTGGGAAGCACTGCTCTAACCAAAACGCAACCAGAGAATTAGGTCCCACAATACAGAATGATGTTTTTTTAAAAAATATTCTTTATTACTGAAGAAAGGTAAAAAATGCTCTTTGTTAAAACTAAGCGATTTTAAGAACAAAAATAAATAATGTTGGGGGAAAATCTTAATTTTTTTTCAAAAAGAAATCACGACACTTGACTTTTTCAACTGATATAAATTATTGGTCAATTAATTGTGTGCCCTTCTCCCCTTTCTTTCATACCCTCCCCCCTTTTTTTTCTACCTCGTCTGAAAATAAGAACGTGTTCAAAACGTCTCCAAAGCCTTCTCCCAAAAAATCATTATGGACTATCTTAAATTTCGTTTCCTGGGTTTCAGTTTTTAAAAAAATTCAGTGAAAATTCTTCAAACACCTAAACACATCGAAAATCACTTAAAATTGCGCTTTTGAACTTCAATTTTGAACAAACTTCAATGCCCTTAAGGGAAGTCGGTACCCAATAGCACAGGCTTTTACACTAACACCACTTCAATGTACCTTTTCTGAAAAACTACTGGTCCAATCTCCCTAAAATTTTTTACACTACTTCAGAATAAGTGTAGAATTATTTTAAGGTTAAGTTTTTCATGAAAAATTAAATAGAATATTGTTTAAAAAATAATTTCAATGGTGCTCATTTGCTGAAATTACACTAAATTCGCAGTTTTTCGATGTACCTTTTTACAAAAAGTACTTTAAGTATCACATTGAAACTTATAACACACTTATAAAACATATGTGACATCAATCTGAGGTTAAGTTTTTGGAAAAATATATTTCCCAACAAAAAATATAATGCAATTAAAGTATCTCTCCGAAAGTCACGAAAATATCGGTAAATATCCTCAGATTTGCAGATTTTAAAAATTATTTTCACATTAAACTAAAACACTCTTGACCTCAGATTAATCCTTTGGATGGGTACAATATTTCAGAAAAAAAATAAATAAAAAAATGCAACAGTTTTTCAGAAAAGGTACATCGAACTTTTAAAACAGACATTCCGAGAAAAATGCATTTTAAGAAAAAAATAGTACTCGCAGAATAAATGCTAGCCCCAAATGTCTTTTTTAAAACTATATTATGCTGCTAATAGGTTATCTTTGCTGTTGTAATTATTAAAATTTCTTTTTCTTTTTTAAATTTGTTACAGGCAAGTAAATTGTATTTTAATGAAGCGTTTCTCGTTGAGCTATATTATTCTCCGATTTTCGAATAAACTGATTTGAGTGTATAACATCTTGAAAAGCTGTAGTTTTACAATATTACTAGCCTTAAATCATTCAGTACTATTCCAGATTCTATAAAAAATAAATAAATAAGTACATTGACTCTTCAATACAACAGCAAAGGTACTTTAAACTTTGAACTAATATCATCGAAAACTGACTTTCAAAAAAACTTACCTTATTCTCATTAGTACATACCAGACTGGTATGCAGGTTTTTTCGAACCATTCTGCTGTTCTTCTACTTCTCTCCTTCTTTTAAATCTTCTTTCTACTCTTTTCTCCTTTGTTTGTTGCAAAAAGGCATACTTCGCTTTGGCCAGACGCTCCTCGTCAAGTCGCTTCATTGCGCGTTTCATAAAAAATCCTGGTTCAATGTCTAGCTCTTGCAATACCTTTAATTTTGCTATGTTACCTACATTGAAACAAGCAACAGCATCATGTGTTCCGAAGGAAAGGGTTTTTAGTTGTACAAATGTAGATTTGGGTACTCTAGACCAAATGACATTATTTATGCTCTCATTTGGGTTTTGGGTCTTCCCATGCAAGCATTTTTTTAAAAGCTCAGGGTGAGCTAGGGCTCGAAAAATGGGTCTCATCTCTTCGACAACAGCCACAGGAAGACTATGTTGATGTTTGAAGCTTTCTTTCTTTGCGACAGCTCGCTGGTACCCACACCACGATTGTTCTCCCTCAGGGCAAAACCCGTGTTGTGGTTTTTCATCGGATGACACCTTGTGGAGAAAAATCGCCCACACAGCTTGGATCATGGCCTTTAGACTATGAAGATTCCGCTTGATGGCTAGGCCATAATACTTTTGAATTGCATCTATTTGCACATCAGTTAATCGGTTTCTCCCACTGAGAACTTTTCCATCGGATAGGACTTTTCCTTTCATTTTGTCTTTCAATTTTCTGAGTCTTGCACCCATGCGCTTTTCCACATGTCCAACGCATTCAAGTTTCTCAATTTTGCAGTCATTCCCATAAATTGATCGTGAATTCACAGCTTCGTATGCTTTGGAGTCCCCGTCACCTAAATATTGGACATAACGTGCCCCATACTGCTTGACTGACCGTCCAAAAATGGCAACAGCCCCTTCAACTTCCATTTGTCCACTAGAACCGTGAAAATTTTTTGTGCAAGTCACCATGTGGTTTGATTTGTCCTTGCATGTGCAATATTTCGAGAGGATTTCGACATCGACTACTTTGCAAGTGTCCACACTAGTTGCTGTCACAACACCATTCAATGACGTGAAGCCACGCTTCTGCCAACTTCCGTCGATGGCGACTGCAAGATCAGTACTGCCATTTACTTCGATTGCTTCTTTAGCCGCATCAACCATCGTTTCCTTGCATACTTTCTTGACAACTGTTTCGAAGCAGTCGTTATAACTGGCAAATCTAGTTGGGGGATTGGGCAGGTTCATAATCCCACAAAACATCTTTCCCGCTTCAGCCCCCTTTCCAATGGATCTCAGTGCATACACCAATCTGGAATTCACTGTATAAACTTTAGTGTTCACAGAATTAGTCTCTGACGTGCAGAATTTGCATTCATAATCACAATTAGTACAATTTAAGATGATGTTGAGGGCCAAGCCTGAGTTGGTTTCAACTGACATTTCAAGTCCAGCATCACAGTTTTTACACCTGACATGTTTCTGAAAAATTCCAGCTAAAATTCTCAGATTAATAATCGAGTTTACCTCATTATCTGTAGAACAATCATCAGCATCTGCATAGCTTTCATTTAAATCTTTTAATTTCTTTTCACTGGAACATTTATTATTGCCAGCAGATTCTTGATTTGAAGTATGAAGATCAGCGTCTTCGTTGTTTGTTTTCCTCGGATAATATTTGCCTTTTCGCTTCTTGAAAGCCTTTGCCGTGCTTCGAGGCATAATTTTATTAACTAAACAGCAAGGAATTACTTAAAATATTAATTTCACTGCATAAAAACAGTTGAAAAATTATTTACACAGCGATCACCAAGTAGCGAACAAACTAAAACGAATATCTAGCACGTGCGATCAACTTACGAAAACAAGCTCAGAACAGTAAACAATCCTTCGAATACAGTTGCAGTTAAAACTTAGCAGTGGCTAAACCATCCGCAGTTAGAAAAAAAAAAGATATTATACAAAGTAGAGACTGCATTAGGAAAACAGCTTACGAACAGTCCCATGTTTACATTTGAAACGGAAGATGGGCGTGGCATTGTCCCTTTAAACAATTTCCAGACATATTAAAAAAATAATTTTAATAACTTCCAGTTCGCGTAGAGACAAAAGTAATACACCGTTGGAAAGGAAATAATTCAAAGAATAAAAATAAATAAAAATCCGAAAATCGATTTTTTGATGTTTTTCGGTACCAACTTCCCTTCGCTACTAAATACAATCTTACACTCACGCAGTGGCGCACCCACGGGGTAGCTAAGGGGCTCAAGCCTAGGGATCTAAGGGGCAGAAAACAAACCCACTTGACAAAATCAAGGAAATGCTAAAATTGCCATTTTGCGCCTTTAGTTTTTTTAATTTTCCGCTAGAGAGCACTCAATCCCCAACTTTCTGTTTAATGCCGCCAGAGATAATTTTGAAATATTTTCAAGGAAAATTTCTGACCGTGGGACTAACTTTTGGCCAAGTTGTGGGAGAAGGAACGGGTTCCCATTCCTTCTTCCATAACTTGGTCAAAAGTAGTTTAAAATTAGTTTTTGAGGCAACAATTTCAAAGCATTTGTAGAAAAAACTCCCATCTAATATCAAGGTCTTCAGAGAGAACGTCTAAAACTTCGTTTTCAGGACTATAATTTCCAAAATTTTCGGGGAAGAGCCATCAAAGAGATGGGGGAGTTGGAGTTTTTTTTTTCAAAGTGCCACCCTCCCCCTTAAAATTATTCTCTCGTTTGGGCCGTTGCCTGAAATGTCTTCAAATATCATTTTAAAATGTATATTTAGAAAGGAGAGTGAATTTGTCTGAATTTGAGCCTGAATTTCTCGCCCATTCCTCCGACATTACCGAAGATTGTTTAGAATTGCATTTTAAAACCTCAACGAGGAAAAATATCTAGAAGAGCGCTCCACCCTGCCATCCTCTAAATTACTATTCTAAGCTTGATCCCATTAGCCCTCTCCAAAATTTAAACATATATACGCCACTATTTGCCTGCCATTATTACAACTTAGTTCTTGGGAATCTAATCAAAAATGCAATATGCTTTTTCGGATATATGAAACAGTTATATAAGTAGTATTTTCATCATCAACGAAAGGCGCAGGGAAACGAATGGGTCAGCGAAGGTGCATAAAATAAAAAGAAAGGTTAGTCTGTAATGGCTTGTTTTAGCCAAATCATCGATGTTATTATTATTATTATTATTATTATTATTATTATTATTATTATTATTATTATTATCATTTTTTGTAAAATAATAATAATAATAACAAAAAGTTTTTCATTTTAAAAATAGTTATATTCATTTGAGCCTCAAACTAAATGTAATTATTTTGCAAAGGGGCCCCGCCAGAGTTCTCCAATCGGGCCCCGCATTTGCTAAGGCCGGCCCTGAGCGGAAAACGCGAGCGTAAAGCAGAAACGTAAAATGGATCAAAAAGTGCTCCTATGGAAAGTACCCGGATTTTCGGTTTCTGCTTTCGGTTTCGGTCGCGTTTTCCGCTGATGTGGAGCAGGGCCCTTAGTGTTCTGACAACCCATTTAAAACATTTATGAAACGTTTGAACTCTAAAAACTAAGATAGGCAAACAGGTTCCGAGTTCAGTCGCTACTAAAGCCCCAAGGTTACAAGGAGACCTGACTTATCCAACATTTTGGTTCTAAAAGTGTACACTTGCTAACACTAGTATGTATATAAAAATCGCATTGACCCTTTGTTGCGCTGCAAAACCACCAATTTAAAACATTTTTCCTCAATTTTTTCATTTTTTTTTTTTTTTTTTTTTGAATTAAAATCACTTTAGTTGTTTTCTTTCAATTTAATGAACACAAATATGTGGCAGAACATTCCAAAACTCATTCAAAAGTTTTAAATCAAAAATGAAAATTTTTTGAATTTTTTTAATATTAGAACTGAAACCAATCGTCAACCAATTTTCTTTATTTTGCTTGTGGTATTCAGTCATGTTTTTATAAAAGATATAAATTACTTTTTGCATACATAGACTGTTTTGTTTTTCATGATATAGGGGGGAGGGGTTCAAATGGGAACGCCACCCCCTGCGAAAAGAATACATGGAAAAAAATTTTGATTGTAAAATCTATGTCTGGATGATCAATTTAACTCATAAATAGTGTTGTTTTTTTTTTTTTTTTTCATTATATGTCCGAAAATGTAAGGTCTGGCGCAACAAAGAGTTGAAGAAAACTGGCAGTTAATCTTCAGATGCATTGCTTGATTGATGTTAGACCATTTCAATAAATAAATTATAATTTAATTTAAGAAATCAATTTCTGGCTAGATTTGCTGAATGTAGGCTGTTATTCAAAATCTCTATCTGCTATTTTTTATGGCTTAGCAAATAGTTTCTTTTGAAATTGTATTTTAAAATGCTTCAAACAAGGCTGGATCCAGAC
>JAXGGA010019369.1:0-20215 GCA_038373865.1 Uloborus plumipes
ATTTGTGCTCTGTTTGGGAAGTAAGACTTCTACAAACCGATTTTCATACGTAAAAAGGGATAAATAATTCTTTTAATTATAAGAAAAATATTTGTTGACCATATGACAAATATTTTTCCTAAAAAAGTTCAATAGTTATCAGTTTTAATGTACAGCAGTTCTCATTTGTATGTCACCTCGACAAACTTTACAGCATTGCATGAAGTTTTCGAGATAGAATTCCTTAACTATAATATTTCTAGTTAAAACTAAATCTAGTTAATGTCTTTTATGTTATTCGTCGATTCTGGTGAAGGTTCTGGTGTCTCTCCTGTGATTTTTTTTATTTTTTTTTATATGTCAAAGATCTCTTTGTTTACAAGTCACTTCTGACGGTTTATCATCACATTTGCAAATTGAATTTGGTGGTGCCGAAATGTTCTTGAGCTCCCTTTTCCCGCAGACGATAATTTGAGTTGATTCCTTCTCTACCGTGGAAGCCGTTCCTTGCAGAGAGTATTCCCCGGAGCTCTGCGTATGTTATTAACCAGAGTACTCTTCGGTTTTCGCGTAAAAGATAAAAAATTCCGCTTCTGGTGGAAGCACGGGCTTCTTCGGATGTCTTCCTCCTCTTTGGCGGATTCTTTTCTTCCCGGTGATAATTGAGTGATGACGCCGTTTCTTGTGGCACTGCTGAGTGAAACATGGGTGCGATTCATGTCTTCTTCAATTGAGTTAGATGGGTTACTTTGTTGCTCTTGTGCAATTAAAAACGCGTATGCGGGGCTAAGCTCGTTTTCCTAGGTTAGTTTCTTTTTAAAGGTGCTTACGTTCAATGTTTTTCCGTCGTTTGCTCTCGGAGAGAAGATAAAGATTATTAGTTTATTTTATAGTTTACTTCTGTTTGCGAATACGCCACCTTGCGGGATTTACAGAATTCCTTCCAGAGGTAAAGTTGCATTCCACGTGTATGTTTTGGGAGTCAAAACGAGTTGGTCTTGGTAAAAACATCGGTATTTATTACTGATGATTCATTTCAAAAGAATAAAGAACAAAAAAATCATACATACGATCAAATATCACTAATTCATTTGACTTAGAAGCAATAAAAACAAAACAGCATGCGTTTGTTTCACCTCTCATAGACAGTGGCCGCAGCGCCCCCTATAGTTAAAAGGCAAGAGATCAAAAACCACTAGATCCCAACAAAAAGTGAACATAAAGTAAGGGTTTTGAATTAAAATCCCTTTATAGATCCACAGTTCCGCCTTCGGAACTATGGATTTTGAGAAAGGAAAAACCTGGTTTTGGTTCTAAGCAACTCACTTTCTCGTCATTAAAAGTCGAAGTGTCATATTTCGGATGTTATTTATTATTTTTTTTTGTTTTCATTTTCGTTTTTAACGCGTGCGATATGTTTTTGTATATTTTTGTTAATGATACCGCCGAACTGTTGAATATTTCAAAATAATATCTTTGCAAAAATAATCTTAGTGGGGTTTCTGTCATTTTAAATTTTCTTCTCTCTACATTGATCTTGGAAATACTGGAAACTGGAAATAAATTTGTTTTCCAATGGAATAAATTTTGGTTGAAGTAAATTATGCTAAGTAAATTACCGCCCTTTGTGGAGAAAAGACTGGGTTAATTTTTAATTTGTCTGTCCATTTTCTTTTCTGTATTAATTAGATCTCGGAGATAGTGTTACTTTTCCATGCTGTGAACATCTCCTGGTAGCAATTTAGTTCTTTCGCCGTTCTCTTTATCTTTTATTTTTCTTCCTCGAAGTAGTTTTTCTGAAGAATTTTCAAAAGAACGTCTTTTATAGGTTTTGATACAGCTCTGAGAAACATTTGTTTTGATGCTTGCTTTCCCACGAGATTTCGCCATCTTGTGTAAGTTGAAAGCAGTAAATCATCGTCTATTTCTCTTTTTTTTAATCAAAATTGAAATGCGAGTTTTGCTTAGAGAATATTATACTTAAGAATGGCAAATCTTTTTAAACATTTAATTTATAAAAGCTTTTGTTTTTTCGCTTTGAATTGAAAAGTAATCTGAATGAAGCTTCACTAGTGTTACATCCCAATGCTTAAAAATTTTCATTGATCGAGGAATGATAAGTGTACAATATATGTTCTGTTTTTTTTTGTACTTCGTAACGCTGTTCGCTCATATTCAGTTTCTTCTTAAAAAAATTATTATTCCTCCCCCCCCCCTACTAGTATGAAGAATATATTGTGTTAAACTTTTCCCTTTTCATTTTTAAATGTTTTATGTAAAATATTTCGTACGAAGCTTATGAGTCATTATTTCTTTTATTACTTCGTTTCTTCTCCATTTTCTTCCCCTTTTGTAGTTGTAAAGAAGTAAATTATTAAATCATTGTTTCCAATCTAAGGAAAAAAAATTAAAGAAAGAAACCTCATTACTATCCACGCATCACATAGGGATGGGGACTTTTACCCCTACGCATTTTATGTTTTGGACATCAGTGTAGAATTGCTATCGTACTCTAAAACTATGAAATCCTTTCCAATTTATATATAAGGTCCTTATCTTTTTTTCAAATTTATTATCCCTTGGTTCTTAATTTTATGTTTCGGAATGGGAACCAACCTTGATATATTTGAGCCCCACGCACTAAAAATCTGCAATGAAACGAAAAATAATCCTCTCACTCTCCTCCATATTGCCGATGCAAAGAAAAGCAAATCCCATCCATTCTGAAACGAATTCGCATTGTAATTGCATTTCTCCCAGGGTGATCATAGCCGCGTGTGAGTTAGAACATTTTCCTTTCGGTTTGGTACTGGAATCTCTCTTTATATGTTCTCGCGTTAATTAAGCGTCCCCGGTACTATTTCTTGTGTCGCGGGCCTGAATAAACACGCTCCTGTCTACCTTCGGCCGTAATTCTGTTAGCTTAGAAGTCCACTCGGCTTTCTTGTTTGTATCGGAGTGTTGGAGGAACTTTTGTCCTAATTGGTGGGAGTTTTCCGAAAGAAAGGTCGAGCTTGTTGTCGATTTTTTGTGCCCTGTCAGCATTGTTCGCCATGCTACTTTGATACTGAACTAAATATTCCCCTTACAAAGTCATATACAATATACTTTTTTGGACTAAAATTAGAGCTTAAAACGAATTGACATCAAGTAGATATCAATTTAACGCATTCAAATAACACGTTGTTGACTAGCTCGATTTTCAAGTTATGTCTTCAAGCTTTGCGTTAGCGGTAATTGAATAATGCATTTTAACTTATTGGTTTTGTTCTTATGATGTAGTTTTAATTTGTTCTTTTTATGCTTTAACTCTTCTTCTAGTACCGGGTGCATGATGGGTTTGGCCGGGAAAAGCTGATTTTTACTAGGACATGGGAAAAAATAGGTTTTTACCGGTAAAAACCAGGGTTAAAATCTAGGAAATACTATTAGCCTACATTTTCTACACTACATTTACATTACTACATTTCTACATTTTCTAATAGGCAGTGATTTATTATTTTTACATTTGAGCCTCTGCAGATCTTATACTTTATTATTATGTATTATTTGCATTAATGTATTATTACATATTACTAAAAAACCACTGGAAAAGTAATGAGATGACAACTCTGTACATCAGAACCAGAACGAACGTAAGTCCAAAAATAGAGATTTCACTTAATTGCATCATTCTATGTAGAATTTTTATTACGCATCGACTCATGAGTATGTTATTCTATTACACAAACTCCTTCATAATTATTTAGCAGCATTAAAAGAGCACGAGTCCCCCCATCTTTTGTATGTATTCGGCAGTCGTTTTTGCCCTCCGCCGAGAAGTTACGAAAATGGACTTACGTTAGTCTGTGGTTCTGAGGTACAGAACTATCTTATGAGAGAGGATTAGATATAGAGAAAAAGAATTCAAAATAAGGGGAGAGGAGGGACGAGTTCTACTATTTCAAAGTTTAATAAAATCACTACATTTTCTAAGTTCATCAGCAACTGATGATTTAATGTTAAAATAATTCCTTTGTGCTACATGTGAATTATATTGAGCTGGAGCAGTCATGAATTATTTCAAAGTCGATGAGTCTTATTGTAATTGCACTGTACTTGCACACACACAAACATGGTATTTTGCTACAGTCTGTTAAGGGGACACAAAGATTTATTTTTATTGGTAAATTCTTTTTTCTTTTGCTTTAAAACATTTAGCTTTCGAAGAAAATGAATTGCATTATTTTACTGGTATGGAATGAGGTTAAAAAACATAATCCTTGAAAATTAATTATTTGAATAAAATTACAGAAACAATTAATATTACTTAAGCATGAGAAAATGGAAAATGATGTATTTATGAGTTTGTATTTTCTGTTTTAATGTTATTATTATTTTTTAATTATAAAGTACCGATAAGAACAACTATTATGTTTTTTGCCAAAAGCTGGCTACGTTTTCATTTATTCTTCAGTATATATTACTAAAAAAAACAATTAAAAAAATTTTTCAGAACCAATTTTTTTCAATGATCATATTGTTGGCTTGCAAAAAATGAGTAATATCAATTCAAAATCCACATTTCCTCACCACCAAATAAAAAGCTGCTGTCCTTTTCATTTCCCTCCCCCCCCTCCCAGCTGTGCCAAGAGCCTGTTGTTGGTTGTCACTTTTGTATTTATATTACTGTCGTTGAAAATGGATTAAAATTAATTAAAAAGAAAAAAAGGAGAGATGTGTTGGGTTGTTCATGTTTGCAGTCTTAATAATGATCAGGTTTAACCTTAATTCACTTTTAGAAACAAAAATATTTGCACAGAAATGAAAAAAAAAATAATTTTTTCATATTTTTGTTCGAGATAATAAAAACCATGGTAAAACAGGGTTTTCCAATTGCGGTAATAAATACCATGGTAAAAACCGGTAAAGATCACAGACGGTAAAAACCATGCCAACCCTGACCGGGTGTCACATTTTCTAATTAGGCCAAAGTTAATTTCAGCCATTTTTAAATGTATGATTGAAACTCCTCTTTTTGCGTTCTGCTTCCGTTCTTTTTTTTCCCACTTCTTGGTCTATTTGTTTTATAAATAGTTTCTATTGTTTCCAAAAAATGCTCAAAATAGTGTTTCCCCTTTTCTTGGAAAATGGATGTTTTCCCTCTCACGTAGCGATGGAAAAATATGAATCTTGAGTTGCTTCTTGAAATGACAGGACTATTACTAAAACAGCTTTTCTCCGCGTTCTCAGTGCTCTCTTCTTTCGTTTGCAATTTCGCGTCCCATTCCGATTCGTATTGGTTCTCCCCACTAATTGAGTTTCAATTCTTCTGTTTCACCTCATACCTAGTCAAGTGTTTTCGCCGTGCGAATGTAATTGGGTGTTTTGGAAAATGTCAGCGGTCGAGCATCAGGAAGAGTTGGATGTGATATTGTGGAATGAAAGATAAATCTTTGTTTTCCAAAATGATCTTCTTAGAAAGAATGACAGCCAGTACGAGAACTGCGTAAAAATTGCATAGGTCAGAAGAATTGTTGTTCCAACTAACTTTTTTTTAAATTCATATTTCACTAATCGTTCGAACGAATTTAGTGGTTTTCTTTAATATTGGTCCTATTTATATGCTTTCAATTGTGGAAATTCCTCTATGGCAATTTCATAATGGGATTATTGAACTTAAAAAAAAAAATGTTAGAATTTGGAAATGTAAGTTTTTATACAGTCTTCCCCTTTCTGAAAATATTTTTTAGTTAAGTTTTGTACTCACGCATTGATCAATAGGTTTCTTGTAATCCCGAAATGATTGTTTGCAACATTTTTGTTAGTTTTTACTACAAAAACACTACTTATTACTTTTCTCCATTCACTTTGCCCCTAACGCACTTGCCTAATTGTGCAAAACACTTAAAATAAAAGTAAGATTAATATTAAATAAATAAGTACTGCACTGAATATAAGTTGGACGCAATTGATATTTTAAATGTTTATAACTTGAACTTTATCATTTTATTATGACAGAAATAGATTTTGACTTAGCACAAACTATCATAATTGAAGGGCTTGGGAGATGAATGGGTTATGTGACAAAACCGAAATAGCGAGTAATTAAAGTTCAAAGTTTTATGTTACAGTTGTTGCAGTTTTTTTGTTTTCTGGTTTAGTCTTCAAGTGAATGTATGAAGTTGGTCTAACGACATCTACTTTTTGATGTACCAAGTTTTATTTGCTTACCAGTATCCATTGCTTACCATTGTCCAGAGTGTATTTTCAATAAATGTAACATAACCCATTTATCTTCCAAACCCTTCAATTATGAGTTTCAATTTTTGAAGCATAGCGGTCACTAAATATTCCTATAATGCATTGCCTTTTTTTTTCCCTGATTAAATTACCTTGCAAAATTTATATCTGTTCCTGAGACATCGTTGTAGTCTAAGACGTTTCATATTACTTCTAATTTTAAGTTTGTAGTAGTCGCTTTCTTTCCAATTATATTTTCTTTATCAAATGCTTGTTCATTATTAATTTGACTAAATATTCCAGAGAACGAAGCGCATTCTTTCTAATTAAAATAAATCGGATCGCGCGAAAGGGCTCTGAGCTTATTCTGTTCGACCGTCTCGAGGAAAACTCTTCCTTAGTAAATGAGTTCCTGTAATTACGTCGTGTGGGATGCTAGTATAGTAATAAGACTCAGGCAATGCCCATTTTCTCCGAGATTTTGTCTTGACGGACAAGAAATGAGAACATCTGTTCTGGACAACCCGTGTCATAATTTCAATTATCACAGTGTCTCCAACATTTATTGCTTGAATGGATGTGTTGATAGCTAAAGCAAACCTGCTTTTATGAGTGGTCTTACTGGGCGAGTGTCTGGGGCGCCCGCTATGGTTTAGGTCCTTATTTACTGCAAGGATAAAAACACAGTAATTACGCACTTATACGTAATCTCCTTTGCTCGTCTATCTTGGTTGTACGCCAAACTTTACCAGGTTTTACCAAAAATGCATAAATGTTAGCGTAAGTTATTTTTTACTAGCTGCATCGCCCATCTTTGCACGGTCTACCTCTAAAATGAAAGTTTGGTCAAGTGGTACGTGCTCAACAAACAGGATAAAGTAAAATTACAAAAACAGTGTACAATTTCTCGTCAAAGTAAGACTGCAGTTCCTAAAAATCCCCATTAAAATTCGAACATCAATCCCTGAAAATTCCCATTTGAATAAGAAAACTTCGTAAATAATGTGAGTAATTTGTTTTTTTTTCTTGGTGATGTATGAGTCGTAACTATGCGTTAGGGTCTCAAGGAAACAGGCATCGGCGTAAACTTGTGTACTTTCAGAACAATGGGGTCCCCAAAACTATAAAAGTGTTTTGTATTATACTGAATTTAATGTAATATTTATTTGAAAAAGCTTTTTTGTTGAAATTTGAAACATATTTTTTCAAGGACACGTTTTTAGATGTGCTTATTTCCACGCACTAGAGCGCGTTAGCCGCAAGCCATCTATGCATACTTACACACACACACACACAAAATAAATGTATTTACGTATTAAGTGTGTTAGTGTTCGTCTACTGTTGTAAAAATCGTTTTGTGCTGTTTTCTTCCGAAGTGTAATTTGCATTTCTTTCTTTTCTAGGTAAGTTGATTTCTAACTTTTATTAGCTGTTTTCACGTAGAAGTGATGCATTCATGACATTGTCATTAATTTTGGTAAGATCTTTCTTATTTTCTGCTGTGGGCAATTATTATTAAAGTATTTAAGTCATTTTCATATACATGTTAATTATCAAAATAATAATAATAATATAACAAATAACAAATGATGCTTCCTGTAACTTCTCTTACTGCATTAATTTGTTGAAAAATTTCAAATGAGTGTTTTTTCTAAGTATTTCAGAAAAATTCATTATATGTTTAAATTAAAAATGAGAATAACGAAAAGCATTTTCGTTGAATTAAAGGATAATTTGTTTTCGTCGTAGGAAACATTATTACTTAATCTTGCATTTTATTTACTTGTTCTCTGATGTAATTTTCTACAGCGAACTTTATTTATGCGATAAATGAGAAGTTTGTTTCTTCCTTTATTTTTTCGACTTGAAATTTTGTTTAGAATTTAATTAAAGAAACGATAAGTACGTTATTTGGAGATAAGACCTGGCTTTATCTTTGACTTTATTTTCAACTCTGAAATAATAAGTTCTTTTCTCATTAGCGTTTTTCAATTGCTCCTGCCGTAATTTGTTATCACAACGCGCCTTCTTGTGTTTATTTAATGAGCAGCCTTCTTTATTTTTATCCGTTGTTCTGAGTTCTCGCATTACGCCACTGAATATCCCAGCTATTCTCCTTTCTTCGCTAAAGCAAAAAGTCTCAAATTTTTTCCTTTCCTTACTTTTTTTCTCCAGCCAATTCTTCTTTTCTCCTATTAATAAATATTTCGAATATTAATTCGTTCCCTTCTTTCCACGTGGCACCTCCCCTCCCCCCACTCCTCTTTAATGAGGGGACGTTTTGTTATGCAAATGTTACACGGTCTTAATTAAATCTCTCGTTTGGCCCTTACTTGGGCTGCAGATCTGGAGCCATTATATCCTGAGAGCCCAGATTGCTTGCGTAGGAGAAGAGAATGAGAGGGTAAAAGAAGAAAATGCCTTAGCCGAACAGCGGTTGCGATCTGTTTACAAAAATGTCCTTAATTAAATGAAATTTTGATTAATGACACCCTATTTTGAGCAAAAATTTGATGCCTTCATCGACGGGATTTTATGCGGGAGAAAAGTGTTGATGAAAGTGTATAAAGGGGTTATTTTTCATGCTAAAAGTGCTTCTGTTCTCCCCTTTTTTTTGTGCTGGAAGGATGTTAACTCAAGGTTCGAACTATGGGCTGAAAAATCTTTTTTTCGTCTTCGTGGTGTTGAACGTAAAGTCAGTCGTTTCATGGAGAGCTTCGTTAAAGGGAAGATTTATTTATTTCTTTTTTTCTTTTTGTTTTGTTCTTTTTTATAGCTTTGAATGTTCAAAATGGTAATTTATAAGGATAAAAACTGAGACGTATTTCATTTTCTCTGCCATCTTCGTGAAATTTTTTAAATATGGATTCACATTAAGATTTAAATCGATATCAGCTTTTCTGAGCTCTATTCAGGTAAGGTGTGAGTAAAAAATACAAAATAAATTGATTTAACATCGCACTTATTTTCTGTTAACGATTTCTTTTCACGATTGCAAGTGAAAATTCAGCTTCTCAATTCTGACTTCAGTAGAAATTAAGCCATGGCGTAGTAGATTTTGAACGGATTAGCAATGTCAACAGAGTGAGCACTACGGAGAATTTCAATCTTTTCCTTATTATAGAAACAATGTGCAGGGGTTTGCATCAAAAAAGGGTACGATATTTTCGGGAATTTTTTGATTTTGTTTAGAGCTAAGATTTTGTCCGAAAATGTGACACGAGGAGAAGAAAGGACCCAAATTTAATTATTCTTAGAAAAACAAATCAGTAGTTCGTAAGCGGTAGCTCAAGACTTAGTGTCGGTATGTATTCGTGTGTCTATGTTGAAGATACTGATAGCTTTATTTGAAAGGTTAATGCTTTCCGTTACTGCATTTCTACGGTTAAAAATCATTTAGTGCAGGTGCATTTAAGTGAAAAAATCTTTTGGATGAAATATAAAAGCTTCATAACACCGTTCGTTGAAAAAAGAAAAAAAAAAAAAAAGGTTTTCCTCTAGGTCAGCATATTGAACGAATTTGGACAACACGATCCTGCCATTTCGTTTATTCGTCGCAAATCTGCCCATAAAACTTTCATTTTATTTTGTTCTGATAGAACGCGATGCCGAGTTATTTAGAATTTTTAGAATCTCGAACGTTATCTCGCGGAGTGCCTCCCCGCTCCGGACGATCACAGGTCCCCGGTTTTATGGCTCCGGAAACAACAAATTTATTTTCCCCTCCTCCGAACGAAAAGCGACGCAATTCCGTTTCAATCTTTTTTATTTGCGTTCGGGCCTCGTAAAAGGAGTGCCCGTGTGTCCTGTTGCTGGATATTGTCTCGGAATATGAATTTTACTCGCTATTACAAGCAGCCTGCTTTACTTTCTGTAGATGCAGTCGCCTTTCATACCTGTGAGGTTGCCCAGTGTGAACGGAAGGAGGGCTTCCTTTATTGGCTAGATGTAGAAATAGGAGCATTCTAACCATAGATTCCTTGTAGCTCTGAGGTTTTCGTCAATATTCTGATATAGTTTAACAACATTAGTAGCATGTGGAGGCTTTTTTTTTCTTTCTATCTTTCGCATGAATTACTTGCTGTTAGAGGCAACCTTCTGTAGAGGTAGATTGCCTGTAATACCGCCTTTTATACTACTGAGGTCGCCCAGTGGGAACGGAAAGAGGTAGAGGTTGGCTATGTAGATAAGTTGTAGAAATAGGAGCATTCAAACTATATGATTCTGCGTAGTCTAGAGATGAGATATATATATTTTTAGATATCTTGACAATTAACAACATTAGTGTGTTGTTGCTGTGTTCGTTTGCCAGCTAAGCTGGCAATTCTGATGCGTTGCTTCACTTTTCCAATCGTACCGTAATTTGATGTGAAGTTCGACTTACAAGTATACAGTACACACATGCCATAAATTCCTGTTTATAGGGCAGGCAACTATTCACATCACTACTCATTCACACAAAGAAAGGACAAGGTCAAAAGAGATGAAGTACATCCATGCCCGAGCTGGGATTCGCATTCAAGGCCTTCCCATCGCAGTCAGACTTCTCTGACCACTAAACATGGTGGTCTGCTCATTAGTGTGTACTGTTGCTTTATATCATTTGCTGTATCATCACAACAAGTCTATGAGCCTGTATTTGAAGAAAGAAGGAAAAAGTAAATCAGGTTTTGAAAATAGAGTTTTTATAGACTCCTGGTCAGTCTAAAATATAATTTCTCGATGAAGGTTTCCTGTAATAGTAACGATCTTTTTTTAGGTAACGCTGTTCAAGTTACGTAATCGTTACTAGAATCTTTTATGAAAGTTCACTTCCATAAAGATTTTCTAATAGTACTACAGTTTTTTTTCCACTTTGTAGGTTGTTCAAACATGTTCATTAAATCAGAAGTTCAAATTTGCTTATCTACTTTGCTGTTTCATTCCACTGCTATACTTAGCTATATTAGTCTTTTCTTTTCTCCGACTCTTAGTTTCTGGATATTATCTCGTTTAGTTGCCAAGGTGCGAGCTTCTGTTGATCTCTCTCCTCGGATGATGAGTTATCCCTGCCCTTCCGGTTCTTCTTCATTATCGTTTGTTCCGCTGGGATTGGTTATCCCTAGATCGATGATGTGTTTTGCTCCGTGAGACTTCTGTTTTTCTTCATATACTTTTATCTTTTCTTCTAAATAGATACTTACTGCTAATGCAAGGACTATTCTTCTTCAAGATACTTTTGTTAGTAATTGGAATGTTGGGGAACATAAGGAATAACCAAGTGTTTGGTGTATCTTTTTCTTCTTGGGCTTTGTACGTAATATAAGTCAGTAATCTCATCTAACCACTATCTTTTTACATTGCGCATTTGTTAATGAACTCATGAAAAACAGTTGACCATTATACTGGGTTATGTATGATTCCCTCGAGGGTAGATGGAGCTAGATACTCGAAACTGTTAGTATAGTTTAAGGTGTTGCAACTCTATTTTTAATCAACTTTTAGTTGAGACACACAAAGACAAACTGTCTCAAAACAAAACAAATAACATTTACTAATGCATAACAAAAGAAGCAACTTTTTACCATAAATAGTTCTTGCCGGTATAGTATTAGGGCCAGTCGCTACTTTCGAAGTTTAAAAATTTAAACCTAATGTGTATCGTGACGCTTTCAGTTTTGAGGGATTGCAGCACACATGGTGATATTCTTTCTCGCAAACGGGAAATTTACTAGGCATTTTGAAGCACTTTTGCAAATAAACTAAGATGAACACAGCAAAAAAAGAATATTTGAAAGAATACAGAAATAATTTAAGTTTTATTTGCATACCTTACAGGTATTGCGTGTGTAAACCCTCTGTCACTTGGCATATATTAATCCGATAGTTCAGTCTCTGTTGTATTCGACTCATGGTATGATCGACGTTATTGGCAGCACAAACTACTTATTAACACATTTCTGCTAAATCACTTGACAATACAAAACTTTTGTCTTTTTCGTGCTCTCACGAGAAAAACTACACATGGATAACATGTACTGTTAAGAATGTTCTAAAAAGCGGAGATTCCCAAAGTTCAGACCTCCACGGACCCCTTCCTGAAAATTACTAACTTTGCGGATGAAACGTTGCTGTTCTAAAATATCGAATGAGGTACTGGTGTATATGTACCAAGGGTACATATCTAGAACTCATCTAAGATTTTAAGAATTGTTTCTGGATTCTTTGACATGTCCTTTTTTTTTTTTTTTTCAATTTCTTTACTAGATCGATTCGGAACTCCCCCCAGAGGGAATATGACCCTGTGCTTGTTTGAAAGGAGTCAAACGTTTTTTTAAATGTAAAAGTGACAGGATTAAAAAAATATATATATATATATATATATATATATATATATATATATATATATATATACATCACGTAATCCTTAAGAATTTGGTTTCTTTTAGATTTTATTCTGTAATGTTTGGTTTCTTTCTTCAAATTGTATTAAAAAAAATGTCCGTCATTCTATGCCCTAGTGAAATTGAAATCAACACCCAGCTACAAACATTCAGAACTAAACTTGTATAAGAGCTCACATGCACAGAACCTTAGCTTCTGCTCTTCTAAATAGTTTTATGTGGGCATTTACATACTCGACGTTGTTGAGGCTGTTTACGTGACAAAGTATAATTTCTCAAGATTGGTTCTATATTGGTACAAAACCTATAAGAATAACGTCTTTCGCACATTTTTCGTGCAAAACTAAGCCTGGATCACATTTGAACCATACCATTTGTCCTTATACCTCTAACTGTTTCATTTCAATGCAAAGTCTTAAAAAGTTAAAAGGAATCTCTAACGTTTTTATTGTAACAGGTAACACCAAAGAAGTAATTTCCGTACTTTCTTTAGTGCTGAAATTCTTGTTTACATTTTTTCCGGCTGACTGAAATATATTTAGTGTGCTTGTGTAAGCTTCGAGTTTTTTCTCAATAGAAAACGTATTTATACTTTCTTTTCTGAACTTTAGAAAATGACGCTTCGGTGGAAAGAAAACTTTCCTTCTTTCCGCCCAGTTGAAATCACCGTCCCAGCGTGATCTAGACATGATTGGATATTTATGCCTCCGAAGTTTTCTTCGCGATACCTCGTCGTGCTGGGATTCTTCTACAAATCCAGATAAAAAAAAAAAATCTGGAAACTTTTCTGTAGTCGAATCCTCTCCATATTGTGGATGATCCCATTTCTTCTCGCTTCATTGGAACCAGGATTTTCCATTCTGCTGCTACCCTGTCCGAGATGCTCTGGAAACGAAATTGTGTCCTTTTTTCTTCCCTGTCGGATTTAGTCGTCGAGCAATAAGAATGAGGACATTCGTTTTCGTGGCAGATTGCTCTTGTGCTGGCTCTTTTTCTCTCCATCCCCTTCTCTCAAGTTCTGCATGAAATCTTTAAATAAAAGAAAAATAGAGCCTGAGTAGGCTGCCTTTATTTTTATTGATGATCCGGCTACCAAAGTTGAATCACCCTCGACTGAGAGTTTATGGTAAAGTGAGCAAATGTGTAAGAACTGAAGTAAAGACGAAGTGTCAACATATTTCCTCTTATTCAGTAGAAACAGATACAAGGGAGGGGCAATGGGTGCAATCGCCCCTTCCTTGAGGGACTCATCACCAGTAATTTTTCAATATTCAAGTTCAAAAAAGGCATCTTTAGACTATCTTTAATGCTGGCAGAAGGGAGGTTTAGGACTGTCTTCAGGATTCGTTTCACAATTGAAGTCCAGAACATATAAGGTCAACATTTGTAAACCAAGATGTGTGTTGCCGTGAGCAGGAAAACGGCAGTATCTGCAAAAATGAGTTTTCGAGATAATTGAAGAAACGCGTTTTTGATTTCCCACAAAGATCAATAAAACATTGAACTTCGAACATAGGCGATACTATATGTTTATACCGATATATTTTTTCGGTAATCGATTGAATTTTGATTTTGCAAGCGCATAGAGAGGTAAAGCAGATACTGCCGTTTACCTGCCCTTTTCACTCTAATTGTCATGCGGAATTGACTGGCAGTCGGCAGTCAATCCAGCATGACAGTAGTATGACAGTAGTTTAGTAGCACAGTATGCTACTAAATGTCCAGTATTTACATATTCGACAACATGCGGAGTAGATATGTTATTACGAAATATATTATTGCATTGTGAATGAATGATATGTTTTATTTAAAAATATACATAAATACCGTGTATCCACTTGATATAGATTTAATATAAACGAACGCAAAATATAATTAAAAAATATAATGAACTGTATTGTATTATGGAAAATATGAAGCAAAACTTGATGATTCTTGAGCCATTTTTACTTCCTTTTACTGTGTAAAGGAAGTATTGTGGTCACAAAGAAAATTTCACTCAAAATTCGGTCTAAATTTTGATTTTGCTCACCCCCGAATGAATGTTGAGTAGTTTTTTCGACCTATCAGCACATGCATATGTACCTACTAACATATAAGCAGCCGAAATATCCTTTTCGACCATGCCCCAGTTAATTACGACGAGTTTTCGCGTGACGTCTGTATATACGTATGCATGTGCGTATGTATGTATGTATGTATGTATGTATGTATGTATGTATGTATGTGTGTCGCATAACTCAAAAACTATATGCCGTAGAAGCTTCTAGTTTGGTATGTAGGCTCTGAGGGTGGTCGTTGTGCACCTCCCCTTGTGGTTGCATTCGAATGTTCTCAAGGGGGTCTTTTACCCCTTTGTGGGGTAAATCAATGTTAATTTCAATGCTGATTGAGTAATATGATTTGGTGCAACCACTTGGCGATATATCGCCAAACTTTTGGTCGCCAAGTATTTGCCGCCAAGTTGGCGACAAATTTGGCGAAAAAATGATTTTTTTTTTTTTTTAATTTGGATTCAATTTGGCGCTATTGGGCACATTTTGCGAAAAATTCACTGAATCATGTTAAAATCGGCGATATTTAGAAAATAAATCATTGTAAAACATTATTTTGCATTGATTCGTGACAAACTAGGGATGTAAATGTTTGAATTGTTATCTTGCTCACACTAATGCACTATTTTAACACTTGAGGCATTCAGGGACCGCGCTAAGCATTCGCCACCTCGCCAAATGCGATAAAATAGAAAATTCGGCGAAAAAAATTCTGATTTGGCTAAAGTATTGGCGAATGGAAAATTGTCAGAAATGTTCACTTGGGGAAAAATACATGTATTACATTTAAAAAACAAATAATTAAAATTCTTTGACTATAACTCTCGAAGTTTGGCTAAGACAATTGAAATTTGGCTAATTTACTGGCTAACAACTAAAAATCCTAAGCGCGGTCCCTGGGCATTTATTATGGAATTTAAACGTAAAAGGAAGTAGTGTGGCGTGCGCACCAGACGTTTTAAAATTACTACAAATCAGTTAATGCTTTGTACTTTGCATCAAAACAAGAAATCACTTTGAGAAAAAGAGCGCTTGAAATGCTTGTTGTGCTGACGATTTTTTTCATAGTACTATTAAAAATGCAACAGCTAGGGATTAAACTGCAAAAACTATCGTCTGTTAGAATGAAAGCAACTGTAATTAAAAGAAAACAAAACAATGTAAATAAAATCATTTCATTGCTGCATTTTTGTTTGTCGTCTGCCAAGTTTGGACTATGTATCTTTGAAATCGTAAAAAATATTGTCTGCTAGTGGAGAGAAACTTTATTTGAAAGAAAAACATGTGGTATGGACCCCACACTACTTCCTTTTACGTGTAAATTTTTTTAGTATATGCCGTAAGTGTTAAAATAGTGCTTGGAATGAGCAAGATGACAATTCAAACATTTACGCCCCAAATGAAACCACGAAACAAATCAAAAAATGATTTACAACAATTCATTTTCTAAATATCGCCGATTTTAACATCATTCAGTGGATTTTTCGCAAAATACCTCCAATAGCGCTAAATTGAACCCTAACTCATAAAATAATTTTTTCGTCAAATTTGTCGCCAATTTGGCGATATGTCACCAAGTTGGCGACAAGCACACTGCGACTAAAAGCTTGGCGATATATCGCCAAGTGGTAACGCCAATTTTTCTCACTTCAGTCTGCTTTGATATTAACACTGATTCACCCCCAAAAGGAATAAAACACCCCCTTGGGAACATTCAAGTGCAACCAATGACCTCCCGTGACTTCCCATTAGGGCACCCCTACTTTCGCTTAGTTTAAGTACAAAGGAAAACGGTTTTTGCGGCTTGATGCAAGTTTTGCACAGCGATTCATATTAGGTTCATCCTGCAGACATGCAGATACTGCCGTTTACCTGCCCACAGCAACGAAAAATGCAGTTACTGCTAATTACCATTGGTTAAAAAACAGTTTTTTTTTTCATCGGAAACCAAAAAAAGATGCTTGTACCATAAAACTAATGTAACATAGATTTCAAAAATGCAAAAAAATGAAAATCGAAAAATTTGCAGTTACTGCCCTTTACCTGCCCACGGCAGTGTGGTAAAAATTACGTAATAAAATAAATTGCCCCTCCTTTGAAACATTTCCAGACCCGCCCTTTTTTAAAAGGCTATTGAGGTACAGTTAAACCTCTTCGACTTTTTACCTCTACTAAGCGATCACTCCTCTTAACGGCCAATTCTTCGTTGCACGGTTTTTTCCTCTCATAGACCTCATGTTATAATTTCACCCAGCTGCGGTCACCCAACCCCTTTCAACAGGTGGCAATTTGTTGAGTTTTTACTGTACTTTGAAGCCCAGTGGCTTAATCGCGCTTCCTTACTGAAGACCCTGGTTCGATTCCTGTGGCAACTCAGCCTTTCATCAATTCAGTGGGTCGATAAAATGAGTACCTAGCATGCTTGGGAGCTAAACATTGGTTATTCCGTGTTCGGCTGACAGTTAAGCCAGAACATCTGCCGTTACACCCCCTAAGTCCTCCGTTACAAAATCTGTGGGCATAGCAGGCTTGGGCTCCCATGGGCTGTTGCGCCACTGAGTTTAGGAGTATGTAAGTCTTTTTTTCTTAGCTTAAAACAACCGCAGTTTTTTCATCCATGCAGCTCTAGCTAACATCAGAAGGATGGATGCCTATCTATTTCTAGGATAATTTGGCCTGAGCAAATTTTACTCCAATATTCAAAACTAGGTGACCCGTGCGGAATTCCGCAAAAAAAAAAAAAACTTTAAACTTAAAATTTAATTAGACAATATTTATTGGCTTCATTTGCACAACATCGCCATCTACTGCCGTCGTTCTGACAACTTTTCAAAGAGATCAAAGACACGTTCACTTTTACAACTACTACAAAAGTGATACCCTATATTAAAATCAAATACCCAAAGCTACTACTAAACTAAATACTAACGTTATTGCAAAACTACCATAGTATTTTGAAACAATAAAAGTTACAATTAAGGTTTACCGAGCTAAGCCTTGGCTTGAAATGTCGCATTTAAAATTGATTTGAACAACAATGTAACGATTTTGACAGTTGAGCAAAAAATTTAACTTTTTCAAACTTCAATCGCTTATAAGTCGCTTAAACGTGGATTTTCGAGATTCTCGTTACGCGGCGCTAGCGGAGAAACGTTCTAAAGAACGCATTTTTTTTAATCTTTCGAATGAAATCAAAATGGAGACGATACGACAATTATTTCGCTAGATAGAGTCAATTTTGTGCCCAAAAATTGAAGTTCGAATAAAAAACGAACCGACACTTTTTAGAGGGTGGGTCTAATTTTCGTCAATAGCCCGCGGGATAAGCTTCAAAATCATAAATTTTCTTGCAATTCGATAAAGAAATGAGCGAGTTTCGACCGGGTATAGGATTCGGCTTAGAGAAATAATATATGGAGATGAATTTGTCCGGGAAGTATTTTTCTGCCTCTTTTCAATTTATAACTACGACTAGTGTTTCCATTATCCTTGAACTTGGATGAACGAAGCCTTTGCATTTAAAGGTATATTATAAATGAAGATTCAACTTCAAAAATGGCCGACTGCATCTTTTTTCAAAATCTCGTCTACAGTTGATATCCCAAAGGATCTTTTTCGTACTCGAGTATCAAAAGTGCCTCGATATTAAACTTCACATCGAGCTTTTTTTTTTCAGTTGTGCATCCCTTTTGAAGTATTGCGCCGGAGGAAATAAAATGTCTTTTAGGATCTTTGACATTTAGTAATGGAAAAACGTGCCACCCTACACATATGGCCTGCGCTTCAGTTTGGGAGTCTATTTCATATTTTTTGTGTACACTATCGAAAGCGGAGTGACTTCGTAGCGCTTTTGGATCCAACGGCGGTGTTCGAATACATGATGGCTTATCCATATGATAAGTTTGAAAAAAAAAAAAAAAGGAAGATGTCGAGGGAGATGCGTTAAATTTCTGTATAATCAGTTCTGGATAACTTTAATCCAGAAATCTATTTTAGCTGTTTAACCGAGGATTTAACTTCGTTTTTGTATCTGTTGGGCACAAAACTGAAGAAAAATTTGAGAAAGTATTGTTTAGTAACCAAAATTAACGAAATGGTAATTAATTACAAAAGTTATTTGAAAAAATGAATTATTTTGGTTCGAAATCACAAATGATGCCACTTTTGAGCAGAAAAATAAAAATTCCAAATGTTTAAAAGTGTTATGTTACGTTTCCTCACGCTATCACAATCTATTCTATACTATTGAATACCGACCATATCTATCAATCTATGTATTTATGTTTGTATATGCATTCATGTCCGCATTAAGGTGACTTCTGATTGCCTTTTGAGTGGAACGTCATCATAGATGTCACACCACCTTGATAATGGTGATGTGAGTGAGGACCTATGACAGCCGTTTGGAACTGAAATTAACTGAATATCTACTTTCTTAGGCGTGAGCATAAAATCGACTGGGAGGTTGGGGGGGGGGGAATAGACCTGATGCATACAATGTAGACTTAAACGGATGTGTTGCATACACTGTTCAGACTATGCCATCAAATTGTTGGTCAAGTATGTTAAAAAGAAAAAAAAAAGACTTTGATACTTGTTATGTAGTAGCTTTAAATTGCAGAAATAATGTTATGATAACCCTAATGAAAATTGCTTTGGCACAAGTGTACTACTTTCTTTAAAATTGATATGACAGGGACTGCAAAAGGCTCAAGTGCCTATAAAAAGTTTGGGAATTTTTTTTAATTTTGATTTCGATGTTAAAATGATTTTGTTTCTCCAGAAATTACTGTTTTGTAGTTCTACTCAGACGGAGAGGATGGCTCAAAATATTACCACGGTGTACTCAAAATGGGCTCGAGATCGACAATTCGATCGCGATGGACAGGTTGCCTAACGATGATCTAAATGTCGCCGAACTTGGCGACAATTGGCCATTTCTTGCCAAATTCGACGCCAAAAAATGACACCAATTTGGCGATGTCTCTTCACTTCCTCTTTCAGCCAATAAACTCCAAGCAGATAATAAGTCGTCATTGCGTGACTGAGGCGCCACAGAGAGCTATCTAATTTCTGGAATTTATGATGTCGCGTAAAATATCAAAAATTTGTACGAAATATTCCAACTTAAAATAGCACTGAAAAGTATCTTCCAAATAGTTACTTTAATAGTAATGGATTTTGCGAGGTGTCTTCAGTGTTGCCAACTTTGTAAAATGAATGCGTAGAAACTGTTATTTTAACCCTGCCAGAGTGCAGCGTAGGGCCTGTCACTCTTTCTTTTGAAGTTAAATAAAATATCAATCATATTTTACCACTCGTGGGTCATATTTTGCTTTAATGATTATACCTGTCAAAACACCAGATATCAATTGAGTTTATAATGAAGAGCTAAATTTTCTTTGTCGCTTCTAACTATTGCAATTTGTTTTAGTTGATTTGGTAAAATTGCGCAAGTAATGCGTTAGCTAATAAATCTTGATAGCTACGTAACATTTTAGAGCTTTATTTATTTTATTATCCTTTGAAAATGGGATGGAATTTTAATCAATTGAATACTTAGCTGGTAAGTGTTTA
>JAXGGA010019370.1:0-20213 GCA_038373865.1 Uloborus plumipes
TTTCAATGTATATACGATTTCCGTTAATCAAACATCTATACGCCAGTATTTTAAGATCCGCCTGCAAATAAAAATGTAAATTTGTTTAGTTTTTTATTGTATTTTGAAACTTTTAAAACTACGTAGAAATACAGTAATTTATTTATTTTTCAGATAATTGATATTTAAATACTTTCTCTTAAAGTGTAGGTATGCCGGTTTATAAAATCAGCCATTTTATATAAGATCAAATATCCTTAGGACAAATGTGATTTTAATAAGCGGCGTGCACTGTAATATGAAACCGAATTGGGATCATTTAAGAAAAAATTCTTCTAGCATTCAAATGATTTTCATTTGCATCTGCAATAAATGTAGTTTTTGTTTTGTATTTAAGCGGCTAAAAAATAAAAAAAAAAAAAAAAAGAAAGAAAAGAAAAGGAAATAAAAGAAAAATTGTCCAGTCATTGCTCTTCCAAAGTTATATCAAAATAATTAAAAACATTCCGATTGGTTTTTCATGAAATAAAGTTTCAAACAATTATACTTTAAATGTACAAATTCAGATGAATTGAGAACTCCCCTGTTTTATTAGTGTTCTACGTTTCGTTGTAATATTCTTTTTTTCTTAGACCGTGTAAAATTTATGCCTGTCATCCTAATTATACGTTATCGTATCGTGTACAATATTGCTTGATAGTAAAAAGAAGATAATAAAAGAAGAACTAGAAATTAAGATTATTATATTATATCACAATTGAAATCTTTTTGAAGAAAAATATCAGGTTTTCTTATGTTTCGAATGTGAAATTCATGTTTGAAAAATTTTTACTTTGTTATTTATTTATTTATTTATTTGCTGTTTTAGTTTATATTTTGAACAAAAATCTTGAACTGTACATTATTGTTTTAAAATACTGTTACAACAACAGTTTTAGCTTTTTTGGTATCAAAGCGTGGTCAAAAAAAGTATAACACTTGTTATATACAATACATATCCAAACAACAGTTGGTGGTATTTCTACACATTATATCTGTACCTCAGAACCAGAACAACGTAAGTCCAAAAATGGTGATTTTTACTTTGTTACTGATGTATTGTTTGAAGAATCTTATTCCGCAATCAACCCACGAGAACGGGGTTGATAAGGCGGGGTTGAACGGGGTTCTGACTTTAGAACTGTCATAAAAGAAATTTCTTCATAATTATTTAGCAGCGTTAAGGGAGCGCGAGTCGCATCCTTTGCTTGCATTCGACAATCGTTTTCACCCCCTCCTGAAAAGTTACGAGAATGGACTGGTTCTGAGGTACAAATATATTGAAATATTTAATTGCTGAAAGTTTAAATAATTGCTCATTTCTGGCTCTAGAACTGTTGTAAATTGTGCTAAACGAAAAGTTAACAAAGCTGCAGATTTAGACGATAATCATTTAAAAAAGGATTTTAAAATTATTTAGTATTTCGATTGAATTGTTAAAATCTATTAATAATAATTAAAGTAGTTTTATTAAATGTATTTGAATAGGCAACAAAATTAATGTTTTTTACTTCCTTTTATGTAATAAAGGAAGTATTGTGATCGCGAAAATTTTTTTCCTCTAATTTGGGTCTAAATTTTGATTTTGCTCACCCCTGAATGAATGCTGAGTCGTTTTTTCGAACTGTCAGAACGTGCATACGTACCTACCAACATATAAACAGCGGAAATATCCTTTTCAACCACCCCCGAGCTAATTGCAACGACTTTTCTCGTGACATCTGTATGTACGTATGTATGTGCGTATGTATGAAAATATGTCGCATAATAACCTTCCCTTGTGGTTGCATTCGAATGTTCCCAAGGGGGTGTTTCACCCCTTTTTGGGGTAAATTAGTGTTAATTTCAATGCAGATGAATTGGCACGACCACTCGGCGATATATCGCCACGCTTTTGGTCGCCAAGTGTTTGACCCCAACTTGGCGACATTTCGCCAAGTTGGCGACAAATTTGGCAAAAAATATTTTTTGAATTTGGGTTCAATTTGGCGCTATTGGCGATATTTGCGAAAAATCCACTGAATGATGTTGAAATCGGCGATATTTAGAAAATGAATCATTGTAAAACATTTGTTTTGCATTAGTTCGTGGAAAACTAGTGGTGTAAATGTTCGAATTGCTATCTTGCTCACTCCTAGCACTATTTTAACACTAAGGCATCTACAAAGAAATTTACACGTAAAAGGAAGTAGTGTGGGACCCATACTAGATTTTTCAATTCTGCTTTTGAGACTTTTAATTTCTATTATGAGTTTTGGGAGACCCAAGGTTTTACAAAATCGCCTTGAAAAGTAAATACAAGTAATTTATTGACCTTCTTCAATATTTAGCGCATTAAAAATACATTGTCCCGTTTCTGCAATCAAAAATAATCCAGGAAGGTCCCAAGGAGATAATCACGACCACAGATCAATATATTTTCGGATTTGCATCATCCACAAAATGCTCATTTCTTCAAAACCATCACCATTTCCAGGAGAACCTATGAATATTCAACAGTCGACTTCACCACAGTTTGCTTCAGCGAACTGCATTACATCACACGCCTAAAGAAGCAATTTCGAGACAGATGGAGATGAAAGTCGAATAATAAAAAGAACAGAAGCAAAAACAAAAACCCTTCTAATATTCCAATAACAAACAGCGTTCGACCATACGTGCCGAAGATCTGCTGTCAATTAAGAAATAAATCCTTGGTCCCCTGTTAAGTAGGTCATTTAAGAGAGATGTGTAACCTACTTGCCCCGGTTTACCCTCGGGACTGGGAGGGATCCTTAGATTGGGTGGGGCGCGGGCCGAGTGAACGGGTTTTCTACTGTTCTTTATTTGGAATCTTTGCCCAAAAGCTCGAGGCCTTGGAGGCTGGGATGAGATGGAGACCATATTGGAATGGAACGTCTAGTTCGTCAAGGTTGGGAATAATTGTTCGATGCCTCTTTTTTTTCTGATTTTGTGGCCTGTTGATGAATTTGAGGCGAGTGATTTCCCAAGACGCCATGTACATTCGTCATTAATTATAAATTTTATTTGTTTTTAAGAGATATAGAAATAATTCTTCTCTTGCTTTGTGGCTACACCCGAGATCGGAATTTTTGTTCATCATATGATAATTGCATTGTGATAAATGATTTATACCAGAGAACATCTTTCATGAACTTTAATGAGGGATGAAGAAATTGGCGGAGTTGTCAACAGGAAGAAAAGTGCGTTCCAAAAAGTGCGACTGAAAGTGAAAAGTGATATTATTTCTTTTAAAAAATCCTCTATCAAGACACTGTTTTTATTCTCAGGTTAAAAAACTTGATCTACTTATGAATAATCAGACAGCCAAGCTAGGTATTATTGACTGTGCAAGGATTTTTCACAGTAAAAATGTAGTACGTTGGACAGCGAATTTTTGTTTCATAACGTTACAAATAATGTAGAACTGTCGAGAGCTCGAGGTATTTAAATGATATAGAGAATCTTTAAAAGACGAAAAACAAGGCTTCTAGTAGGGCGTTCTTGTCCATTTATGATAATCTTCAATAATTTGAGAATGCAAGAACATAAATCTAAATATTTCGTGAACAAGTCAGTCTATTACATTGGTATCAACAAATGCTGTTTTTACGCGGATTTTTTTTTTTGTGAAAAGTAATGTGTCAAAGTAATTATTTGATGATGTAGGAAATGGCAGCCGACGTAGACAGGAGTACTGGCAACAGGAAGTGTTATTTGCAAAATAACGTAGCATCATTGAGAGGGAGAAAATATGCAAGAAATGGTTAATTTTAATCACAGCTGATTTTGAACCAGAATTAAAGCTTTTTCAAATTTGTTAGCCAGTAAGCTAGCATCAACAACACCCATGGCAACCCTACGCCATGCGCATTTGGCGAGCATGCTATTCCGTTTCCATCTATTCAACATTGGGTTGGTGGATAGATGAACGGGCGGGGGGGGGGGGAGTGAAACTCTTCTGAAAGATTAGCATGATTTCTCTGATAACAGTCATACCGGTAGCTAAAAATGGCAGCCTTCCGTGAATCTATAGGCTATGGAATTGTATTTTTCTACCAGGACGCGAGAAATGCTTTTGCCAAACTAAAACTTTCTTCTTCTCTGAGCAATGACGAATTACTATTTATTTTCATTTTTGATCGTAGTTGGCGTTGTGGTTCCTTTCTCAGTTTGGACTAGGGTGGGTGGACTGTGGTCCACCCATCCTAATCCGTCACCATTTGCCCACCACTCTATGCCCACGTTGGCATTGACGGCAACAAAGATGCAGACATCTTGGTAAAGGAAGGGACAGCTGGTCGATTGCTTAGAAGAGAAAACCTGCACTCCGTCCCCCTCACACTTTTGTGAAGAGAAATTCAGGAGTACCACCGGTCATCAAACTCACGTTCCCAATCTGCGAGTTGAATTCCAGAAGGAAAACCACCAAAACATTGGCATGACTGAGAACTGGACACTTTAAATGAATGAAAATAGGAAATGATGGAAGCAATGCCACTGCATGCAAGAATTGCTTCGAGACAGAACTCAGTCCGGACCACATCTTCTCATGCCCTGCTATTTTGGATGGTCTGCAGCAAATAAGACTCCCCCAAAGAAGACCTGTGCTAGAACAGCTGCCTCCAAATGGCTGGGGCAGTAATCTTTGCAAATGGCACAATTTGAAAGAAGTCCAAGGACACAACAATCAACCAACCAACCAACCTATACAAAAGGATAAGAGTGTCTCAGGGTTTTTGACCGCGTTTTTTCTTTTTTGCTACAATTTTCAAATAATCGATGTTTGTGTGTTTGAGCACGGGGTTATAGTTTACAAGCTAGTGATGAGCTAAAGCATCTTAGTGGTTTTGATAAAATTTTGATTTTCTAAGAGTGCTGACGAGAATCATTAAAACTGACAGACGAGAAATACTCCCTCTAGTTGCTGCTGGAGCATCAACAAGTGTGAACGTCTGAACTATTCAATAAACTATTATATATTTGAGCTTCTTCCAAAATGAATTTTAACGGTTCCACCTCCAGAAGCTTCAAGTTATTCCAGGGTGTACCGCAAGGGTCAGTGATAAGTCCTACCCTGTTCTCCCTTTTTATGAAGGGAATTGAACGCGTCATTCCCGAGGATTGTAATATAGGACTCTTTGCAGACGATATAGTGCTATGGAAATCTGGCACTGACATAGGAAATCTAGAAGAAAGTATCAATGCTGCACTTTCTGAACTCTGGACATTTGCCATAGAGCACAAATTGTGTTTTAACCCTGAAAAGTCAACAGTAAGTCTGTATACTACCAACAGAAGACTATATAGTTATGATCTTAAAATTCTTTTGAATAATCAACCCCTCACAATGGAAAAACACCCAAAATATCTGGGATATGTCCTGGACCCAGAGATCCTAAGCAACAAGCACATCGACCATCTTGTGATAAAGGCTAGAAAACGCCTCAATATTCTTAAATATATCTCCGGACGAGACTGGGGAGCAGATGCTCTCACACTTAGAAATACTTACATCACGCTTATTCGACCTATCTTGGAATATGGCTTCCCAATATACTGCTGTGCCTCTGACTCAAGTCTGAAGAAACTTGAGAGAATACAGCTTAGTGCTGCTCGAATTATTACCGGCCTTCGAAATTCCTGTCCTTGTGAAATTGTGCTTTTTGAGGCAGACCTCCAACCCCTAGGACTTCGAAGAAGTACAATTATGACAAAATACTACAACAAACTCCGCAGTCTTGGGTCGCAAAACAGAACCTCTGAATTTCTTGAAACCTGGCAACATAATCAAAGACTTAAAAGAAATAGCCCATTTAGCCAAGCATACGCGTCAGATATCTTTGCAAGCAATGTGGAACATCATTTTTCTAAACAGAGTATCGATCCCTCGGAAGGCCTAGATAATGTTTCTTTCCACACTGACCTACCAGTCTCCGTTAACAAGCAAACTGATATCCCTGCTTTTCTCAGGCAAGTTGCACTCGAGAGAATCTCTGATATTCCTACGGATGCCACCCAAATTTATACGGATGGAAGTAAGAATGAAGATAACAGTACAGGCAGTGGAATTTATATCACTTCCCAAAGGGGAACTTTAAAGATCCATAAAAGAAATATTGACTGCTGCTCCGTCTTTCGTAGTGAACTTATTGCTATTGATGAAGCACTTGACGCAATTATGACTCTCTCTCCCACGGATGAAATCTGGATTCTTTCTGACAGTAGGAGTGCCCTAGAACACCTTAGTAATTGGCACAAAGTAAGAGACCTTACTGGCACGAACATTCTCAAAAAACTCAAGACCCTTTCCCAATCACATCGCATTTTTTTACAATGGATTCCCTCTCATGTGGACATCCCAGGTAACGAAATTGCTGACAGCCTTGCCAAAGCAGGGGCTGCCGAAGACACGGCACCCTCTGGGCCTCTTACTTCTCCAGAGATCGTCTCAATGACCAAGCTCAGGATCAAGAACATCTGGATTAATCCTCCGAGCCATAGTTGGTACAAGAGCGATCGCCCAGGAGGCTGTCTAGCAATCAATTTCAACAGGCAGTACCAAACAGCCATCTCAAGACTCCGCAGTGGACACACCAAGTCCCTCAGGTACTCCACTGGAGTTAAAGAATATGATTTGTGTAAAAATTGCTTCACTGGGCAGGCTTCTCCAGACCACATTTTATCCTGCCTGGGTCTGTCCACGGAAGACTTAAGAGATAGACCGGGTCTTGTCATTGACTTTTTGAAAGTGAATGATTTGTTGGACTTGATCTAGCTCTGCTAGATCCCGGGGATTTGAAAGAAGAAGAAGAAGATATTTGAGCTTCTGAAACTGCAAACTTACTTATGTATCGTTGTTGATGGAACGACAAAAGCTTTGCCTCGTCTCGGTCCTCTACCACTGGTGACGGCTGGAAACACGTTGTCTGGTCTGAAGAGTCTCGGTTTCAACTGTATCGGACAGAAAGACATGCGTCTATGGATCATTCATGTTGCAAGTACTGCTCAAAGTGGTGAAGACTGTTAAGTACAGGACGTGTTCAGTTGGCTTGATATAGAACCCTGATACGTTTAGATATTAAATTGACATGTAACAGATGGATTCTGCCACCTCTTTCCGACATCCTCTCCGACCACCTGCTTTCATTCATGCACATTATGCATTATGGCAGGCATGGAAAACTTCAGCAGGATAATGTGCCAGCCCCAAGTAGCATAAATCTGTACCTCAGAACCAGAACGACGTAAGTACAAAAATGGCCATTTTCACTTTTTTGCTTCATTGTATGTAGAATCTTACTCCACATCGACTCATTAAAACAGTATTCTATAAAACAAATTCCTTCACAATTATTTAGCAGCGTGAAAAGAGCGCGAGTCCCATCCTTTGCATGTATTCGACAATCATTTTCCCCCTCTACAGAAAAATGACGAAAATGGACTTACGTTAGTCTGGTTCTGACGTACAGAAATAACGTTTAAACGTTTCATGAACCATTTAAAATGGTTGCCACAACGTTAACAACCATTTTACAACTTATATAAAACGAAGTGTTCTTCTTGGGCCCACACCTTAAGAGTTGCTACAGAGTGGCTGAGTTTAAACACTTGCGCTAACCGCTTAAATTTCCAAACGTGAACTTTATTGAAAACATCATGGATGGACTTGTGGACGGCCCTACATGTTTCACTCAGCAAATAACTTCCAGCATTATTCCGGGCATTAGTAGAGTCCATGCAAGGGCATGTTAAAGGACTTCAGCGATTTTTTTGCTACTCATATATTTAATACGGGAACTGAAAAGGAACCCAATGCGGGAACTGAATACGGGAACTGAAATCCATTCTGGACTCCAATTGTAAAACTTTTGACATACACCACTATTATCCACATTGAGAATGCATTTGCTTAATGAGGTAATTACATTATTATCAAAACCGAGATGCCCCAGGGATCTTATGAAATCAACTTAACTCAACTCAAAAAACTATCGTTAAATCTGCTGGGATAATTTTAATGAAAGAAAAGCATATTAATACCCATCGAATGCAAAGGAATGATCTACGGGCAGGAGCTCCGTAAGTGGATCTGGCTCCCTCGTGAGAAGTCAGCGAGAACGTTGAATCTGTTAGTTCTTCGGAGCAAAGAGCACTCACAACTAGTCTGGTCCATGGACAGTTTTTTCAGTCCTAGGGACCAATAGATGTAGTAAGTTTTTCTGCAATTGATGTAATTAATAGAGGAACTGCCGGCCACCTTGTCTAGTGGTTAGAGATGTCTAACTGTGGATGGCCGGGTTATGGGTTCGAATCCTGGCTTGGACATGAGTGTACTTTCTCTCTCCTGTTCTTTCTTTGTGCGCAGGCTTGTTGAGCCGTGAATCGTTGCCTACCCTACAAAAGGGCTCCTATTGCATGAGTGTGCTGTGGAAGTCGGACTTCCCACTAAATGACGGTGAAGTCTGGAAAAGTGAAGCAGCGCACCTCAAACTGCCAGCCTAGCTGACACAAGACAACAATAATAACAATGGAGGAACTAAAGAGCCCAAATCCTTGTTTGACTCAAATTGTGAAGCATTTGACTTACACCACTATCCTTCACATTGAGAATGCATTTGCCTGATGAGGTAATTGCATTTTTATCGAAACCGAGACGCCCCAGGGAACTTATGAAACCATCGTGGCTTCACACAAAACTCTCATTAAGTCGAATACTTTTAATCAAAGAAAAGCAGATTAATCCACATCGAATGCTGTGGCAAGGAATGACCTACGGACAGAAGCCCCGTAATTGGATCTGGCTCCCTCGTGAGAAGTCAGCGGGAACGATGAGAATCCGGTAGCTTCTTCGGAGCAAAGAGCACTCACGAATTGTGGAGCCGAGGCACGAACTGATCGCGGGGGCATCACGATTTGTGCGTAAACCCACAACAATGTCCTCGCGTATTTCCCCTTGACCGCTAGGATCGAGCCACAACCCTTAGCACGGAGAAGAAATAACTTTTGTCAATGAGATAACGGGCCGATGCGTTTTCACTCACACAAGTGCTCTTTGGAGGAACTTATCTTCGAGTTAAGTTCGTCATTCCCATTCAGAAAGATGGTCTGACGTAAGGATTAGACGCTTCAGCGTCAGAATAGCTTCTTGGAGAAAAATAATAAGAAAAGAGACATTCGGTTTGATGACTTACCAGGAAACTATACGATAGTGTAATAAAGTGTTGAAAAAATTTAAATTTTTCTTAATCCAAACAGAAAGACTTAAAATTTTTCCTAAAATTTTACGTTAAAATGTACTGGCATCCATGTTGCCAGAACTTTTTACAGTGAAATCCGATTTTTCTGTAAAACCATGTGGTTGAAAAAACGAGTGCTAAAAAGGTCGAGATTTGAGTAGCAGGGATCGAACCCGAGTTCCTTCTATTGCCAAACTGGTTTGCTGTCCACTACACCAAATGAGATGCTACGTGCTCTGCACGGGAAGTCACGTGGTTTATCGATTAACAACAATCACTTGTTTTCATCCTTACAATTAACTGTAAAAATTTTCTTCTTTGTAAACACTCCATTCTACAGTATAATTTACCATTAAAAACTCCCGAATTTCTAACGGCGTATAGTTAAACATGTTTTTTTGGTTACATAAGGTATTTATTTATCCTCGTGTGCCCGCTTTCGAAATACAAGGTCTTTAAGTTGCCCAAGTTTTGAGAAAAGTCTCCAAAATGGAAAACACCTTTCACATATTTTGCAGATGAATGTGGGTGGTGGCTTATGATATCTTCCATTTATCACCATGGCTTTAAATTTGGTAACTCTTCTTAAATTTCAGCAGACTTGAAGACCTTATATTTCGGTAACGGAGGCAAATAATTAATGCAGAAAAAAAAAACTCAATATGCTCTTCTAATTGTTACCTATTATTTTTTTTCATTATTATTCATGTGGTTCCCTGGTTAGATGTAATATACAGGGTGTTCCGTAACAAATTGTACAAACTTTGAGGGGAGTTAGAGAGGATGATAACAAGCAAGAATCACCTAGAAACATAGGTTCGGAAACGCATAATTGACGAGTTACATATTCACAAAGTTGTCAAATTGTGTCAGAATGGCTCGTTATTACGACGGTTTTTTAATATCATTTCGATGCATTTTTTTGAGCTACAGGCAGCAAAATTTTAACAACCGCTTTAACCTTTCTTAAAAATTTATATTGTTCAATAAGACACAAGATTGGGATCATCAGACTGACGAACTCTCTCAAATACACCCGGATTTTCTTGGATATCTGCAGCAGTACAGGCAGCTAAAATTACTACTGAGAGAGAGCACGTGTGCTTCTGTGAACAACGCCGCTTAGCGTCTAAATGAAGGCATTCCTGACTATGGATTGTTTCGCAATTTTGATTGCTTGTGATGTCCCCTACCTCCCCGTAAACCCTTACTTCCCCTTGTCCCCTACCACCCTGGGGTGTCCCTTAAATATGGGGACAAAGTTTAAGGGTTGTTAGAGGGGACGATAATTTGAAGCAAATCGCACGGGAACATAGAGTCGCAAAAGCGATGCTCAAGTACTACAGACACACAAAACCTGTAGTCACTAATTTAATATCCAACAAAGTTTTTGCATAATATTAGATTTTAAGAAAGGTTAAAGCGGTTGTTGAAATTTTGCTGCCTGTTGCCCCAAAAAATGCACCGAAATGATAATAAATGACCGTCGTAATAACGAACCATTCTGACACAATTTGACAACTTTGTGAATATGTAGCTCGTCAACTATGCGTTTCCGAACCTATGTTCCGAGGTGATTCTTGCTTGATATCATCCCCTCTAACTCCCCTCAAAGTTTGTACAATTTGTTACGGAACACCCTGTATAGTGAACACATACGCTCCGTTTTGAAGGGACAATCCCTATGTTAGATAGCTTATCCTGATGTTCAATGTTCCCACCATATGATTGCTAGACTCTGAAATGTCCCGTTTTGCGAAGGGACAGAATGGTACTATAGGAACATTTCGATCGAAAGTAGTTGAATGAAACTGATTTATCATTTTCTTACTGATTATTAGAATTGGGCAAACTTTTGTATGACAATTATTGAATAAGTTTTTTGTGTTTGTCACCTCAAGCAATAGAAAGCGTTATTGTGACTATACTAAAGAGAAAGCACAGCTGCAATTCTCGGTTTTTAAAGCAACGTTGATTGTAAAAGTAAATTTTATGAAATTCTGTCAAGACTTCTGGGGTGACCTGACCACGTCCATGGTTGTAACATTTTCCGGGAGAACGCACACCCTCCTCTCACCAACATCATTAAATTTCGTTTGAAGGGCTTCAATTTCTAAGCCTTTCGGGGGGAGAGTCCTTAAGAACTCCCTCCCCTAACATCATTGAAAGTAGACCAAATTTACGTTTTTGGAGATTCAATACTAAACACTGAAGATCCTTCAATTATATTTAGAGGAAAAACTCAAAAATTTTCCTGCGCGCGCGTGTGTGTGTGGGGGGGGGGGGGGGGGAATTAACCCCTTTCTCCTTAACGTAATCAGAGATACTCCCCAGCTGCTTGTTTAAAGTTTCAATTTCAAAACAATGCCGATGGAGTGTCACCGATCCTTTTCTCCCCCTAATCATACCAAAGATCGTCTGAACTGCCATTCTTTAGACTACAAATTCGAAAACTTCCGGAGGTGAACCCCAAAATTTCTTCTCCCCTGAACATCACCAATGATCATCTAAAACTGCGCTTTTAGGCTACAATTCGGTAAAAATTCCGGAGGAGAGCTCCCGAATCCCCTCTCCATAACATAATCGGAGATAACGATTAGCCTTTTAAAGATTCAATTTCTAAATATTGACGATGAAGTGCTCTCGAAACTCTTCTCCCCTTAACATTAGCAAGAATCATAAAATTTCATTCTTAAGGTTGCAAATTGTAAAAACCTTCCATATGGTAGGGTAGGCCCGTCAATCTCTTCTCTTCTTAACTTCGCGAAAGGTCGCCAAAAGACGCGTTTTGCAGTTACCATTTCAAAAAATGTAAGGGGGAAGGTCCTCTAATAAATCTGAGATAACAGTTGTCTTTCTAAACTGTCAGCGATCTAAATGCTCCAAAGAATAAAGAACAACAACTAAATATTTGAAGAAGAGAACTTTTGCTCGCAAATTCGAGACCGCAACGTAACACGTATAAGAGTCTGTCACATTTTCATGACGCAGCACCCCCAAATGAAAACAAAGATCCTCCAAGACCGTTATTGCTATCAAGAACAATCCGTTATACCGTGTTGCTGTCAAGTCTTTCAGGTCAACCTATTAGGCGAATAAATCCCCACCGAGTCTGAGAGGTCTTTGTCCGAAGGGTGATCTTTTTTCTCTCTCTCATTTTAACCAGTAAATCAGCCGTCTCAGAAAAATGCCGAAAATACCCAGAAGAAGAAGAAAAAAAAGGGGATTACAATTCCTTTTCTTTCTTTCTCGAGTCCTATGGCTTCGTATGATGCGAAATGAAAAACAGTATCGTCATTGTTTTTGGGTGGACGTAAATCACCCTCGAAACACAAAACTAGCGAGCTATATGGAGATGCGCAGTTTTTACTCGTGTTCGCTTCCGCAAGGAGTAAATCTTTGGAAAAAAAAAACTGGTTGAAGAATAGGGCGCTTTTCCACTTACCGACACGGCAACGATAAATCGTAAGCGATTGTCGTCATCCGACATTGGAGCACGCAAAATGCATTAAAATATGCTATGCGCTTTTCCATCTCCCGATTCCAGGACGATTGTGCCGTCTCCGACCGAACGCTGTCGTTTGTCGTCCCATTCGTGTCGGATGGCATCCGTCTCGCCTTTAAAATCGGGACGATGAAAGCAATGGCGTTTAAATTCGACATCTCTGCATTAATAAAATATAAGCTTCAATTTGCAGACGATTGATAAAAGATGTAGCAATAAAAGATTTGAATCATTTTATTTTATACTTTGTTTCATTAATTGTAGCGCAGACGATTTTTAATGCTTCAAAAAAGATTAAATTTTCATTCTGAACTTTCTTCGATGAGCAACACAGTAGTCGTGGCATTCAAGTTTGACGTGTCTGTTTTGTGTGAATTAATTGAGCAGTGACCGTGTCTATGGGATAAGCGAAATATTTTATACAAAAACAAAATTCACAAGGAAAATTCCGGGAAGAAGTTTTTAGATTTTTAGATGAGGAATATGACGGCAAAACTTCTACAGACAAGAAAGAAACAGGTAAGTTCAAAGAGTATTGTTCGTAACTATAAAAATATATTATGCACTTTAGATTAAACTACTTGTGTTAAATAACCTTGTCCAGATTTTAAATTTTTACTATTCTTTGTAAATTTAGTAAAAATGTTTAAAATCACCTAAAATCTTTTCGCAATTTCTTGAAAAGTGTATAAAACTCGCCTACAATGTAACTTTCTTTAAAAATATCGTGCACCCAATACCGTCTTTTAATTTGTTTTCTTTTTCTCATGAGGTAAGGCAAATATAGTAGTCGTAATCTGTTAAATTGAGCAGCTATAATAATAAACGTGCGAACACAGTGCTGTTTCGAAATGAAATGCGGTGGAAAATGACCCTTTCTGGGAAACGATATCGTTTGAGTGGAAAAGCAGTGCTATAGACGATACGACACCGCACTTATCGTTGCAGTATTACCGTCCGGCTTTCGTCGTTGTCGTGTCGGTAAGTGGAAAAGCGCCCTAAGACTGCAGTTTCGCCCTTATTATGGGCTCCTCAGTTAGGAATAGCCAATGATCGAGCCGGAGTTCTGCCTCAGCCCTGGCTTACGGGCGGTAACTCATTGCACAATACCCAGCTTTAGCCTTCAAATTTCGAGTTGAGCCGCACCATAGTTTGCGGACGCTCGCTGGTAAGTTAAATTCATTTTATCTACCAGTTTGTTGGCTATCTTAGCTACAATAAGAGGATTTTTGCCTCCGGCTCGATCATTGGCTATTCCTAACTGAGGAGCCCATAATAAGGGCGAAACTGCAGTCTTAGGATGCTATATGATCGAGCTGTGGGTGCATTTGCTACAGTTCTGCCTCAGCCCTGGCTTACGGTCGGTAACTCATTGCACATTACCCAGCTTTAGCCTTCAAATTTCGAGTTGAGCCGCACCATAGTTTGCGGACGCTCGCTGGTAAGTTAAATTCATTTTATCTACCAGTTTGTTGGCTATCTTAGCTACAATAAGAGGATTTTTGCCTCCGGCTCGATCATTGGCTATTCCTAACTGAGGAGCCCATAATAAGTGCGAAACTGCAGTCTTAGCAGTGTTGGGCATTAATCAACTAAAGTCTCAATAGACTAAAGTAATCATTGCACTTTTTAATTTAGATTAATTTAATGTGATTGAATTCAATTCGCAGACGATGATTAAAGTTAGTTCAAACTAACTTAGTCAGTCTGTGAAAATGATTAATTTAGTGCAGTTTAATTTAGTTCAGATTAAATTAATCAAATTGATTTAGTCAAAACTAAAGTAATCAGATTGATTTAGTCGTGACTAATATAATCAGATTGAATTTCAATGGACTAAAATTAGACTAAAATTAAAATTCAGATTTATGTAAATCTAGATTGATTTTAAACTGATACTGAGATATAGTACATGTACTTTTGCATACATATACACGCGTACACGAGAAATTACATGTATTTACGTGGAAACACGAGTGAATACGAGTATATAAGAGCTTTTTATATGCAAACACGAGTATACACGTACTACCCCGAATATACTCGTGTATAGGGTTACATTTGTATTTATGCGACTATATACACATATTTACGGGAATACACGAGTTAATACGAGTATACAAGAGCATATATATGCAAACACAAGTATATACGTACTAACCCGAGTATACTCGTGTATATGGTTATATTTGTATTTATGTCATTATATACACACATTTACGGGTATACACGAGTTAATACGCGTATATAAGAGCATATATATGCAAACACGAGTATATGCGTATTATCCCGAGTATATTCGTGTTTTGGGTTATAATCGTATTTATGCGCTCATATACACATATTTACGTGTATACACAAGTTAATACGAGTATATAAGAGCATATATATGCACACACGAGTATATACGTACTATCCCGAGTATACTCGTGAAAAGGTTTTATATTCGTATTTATGAGCTTAAATACATATATTTACGTCTACGCACATGTTAATACGAGTATATAAGAGCGTATATATGCAAACACGAGTATATGCGTACTATCCCGAGTATACTCGTGTATAGGGTTATATTCGTATTTATGCGCTCATATACACATATTTAAGTGTATACACGAGTTAATACGAGTATATAAGAGCAAATACATGCAAACACGAGTATATACGTACTATCCCGAGTATACTCGTGTATAGGGTAATATTCGTATATTTATGTGATCATATACATATATTTACGTGTATACACGAGTTAATACGAGTATATAAGAGCATATGTATGCAAACTCGAGTATATACGTTCTATCCCGTGTATACTCGGGTATAGGGTTATATTTGTATTTATGCGCTTATATACATACATTTTTATGCATATACGAGTAAATTCGGGTATTTACGAGTAAACATGAAAATATACGTGTGAACCCGAGTATACTCGTGTGTAGGGGCATGTTTGTATTTCTGCTCTTGTATACAAACAGAAATGAGCACATACGAGTAAATATACTAGTATATACTAGTAAACAGGAGCATACACTAGTATATACTAGTAGCATACACTAGTATATACTAGTAAACAGGAGTATATACGAGTTAACACGAGTATACTCGGGATAGTACGTATATACTCGTGTTTGCATGAATATGCTCTCATATACTCGTATTAACTCGTGTGTACCCGTAAATGTATGTATATAAGCGCATAAATACAAATATAATCCCTATATACAAGAGTAAACTCGGGATAGTACGTATATACTCGTGTTTGCACAAATATGCTCTTATATACTCGTATTAACTCGTGTGTACCCGTAAATGGATGTATATAAGCGCATAAATACAAATATAATCCCTATACACGAGTATACTCGGGATAGTACGTATATACTCGTGTTTGCATAAATATGCTCTCATATACTCGTAGTAACTCGCGTGTACCCGTAAATGGATGTATATAAGCGCATAAATACAAATATAACCCTATACACGAGTATACTCGGGATAGTACGTATATACTCGTGTTTGCATATTTTTGCTCTCATATACTCGTATTAACTCGTGTGTACCTGTAAATGATGTATATAAGCGAATAAATACAAATATAACCCTATACACGAGTATACTCGGGATAGTACGTATATACTCGTGTTTGCATATATATGCTCTCATATACTCGTATTAACTCGTGTGTACCTATAAATGATGTATACAAGCGAATAAATACAAATATAACCCTATACACGAGTATACTCGGGATAGTACGTATATACTCGTGTTTGCATATATATGCTCTCATATACTCGTATTAACTCGTGTGTACCTGTAAATGATGTATATAAGCGAATAAATACAAATATAACCCTATACACGAGTATACTCGGGATAGTACGTATATACTCGTGTTTGCATAAATATGCTCTCATATACTCGTATTAACTCGTGTGTACCCGTAAATGTGTGTATATAAGCGCATAAATACAAATATAACCCTATACACGAGTATACTCGGGATAGTACGTATATACTCGTGTTTGCATAAATATGCTCTCATATACTCGTAGTAACTCGTGTATACCCGTAAATGTTCGTATATAAGCGCATAAATACAAATATAATCCTATACACGAGTATACTCGGAATAGTACGTATATACTCGTGTTTGCATATATATGCTCTTATATACTCGTATTAACTCGTGTGTACCCGTAAATGCATGTATATAAGCTCAGAAATACAAATATGTCCCTACACACGAGTATACTCGGGTTCGCACGTATATACCCGAATTAACTCGTAAAAACCCGAATTCACACGTATCTGTGTGTAAATGTGTATGTACAAGCGCAGAAATACAAATTATCCCTAACACACGAGTACACTCGTGTTAACTCGTATATACTCGAGTTTACACGCATATACTCGTGCATACCCATACTTACTCTTATATGACGTAAATGTTTGTATATAAGCGCAGAAATACAACTATTATCCACCACACGAGTATACTCGTGTTAACTCGTTTCTACCCCTGTTTACAAGAACATACTTTAAATACCCATATCGAATTTAATCGTAAATAAATTACTCAGACTGAAATCAATTTTATTAGTTTTAATCAAATTGAATTTAGTGCAATTACTTTTAGTCTGACTAAAATTAATCTGACTAATTTAGTCTTGATTAAATCAATCTGAACTAAATTAGTTTTTTTCACCAACTAACGAAGTTAGTTTGAACTAACGTTAATCGTCGGCAAATTAAATAGTTCAAATTTTAAGTAATCTGAACTAAATGCGAGTCAGATTACTTTAGTCAACTAATCAATCGATTAAAAATTTAGTTGATTTTTTTAGTTCTTGCCCAACACTGAGTCTTAGGATGCTACATGATCGAGCTGTGGGTGCATTTGCTACAGTTCTGCCTCAGCCCTGGCTTACGGGCGGTAACTCATTGCACTATTTATCAATGGTCTGAAAGGGATATGTTTGCCATATTCTATATGTTGTTGATTTTAATCGAATAAACTATGTCTGATGACCGCAAAAATTGCTGATAATATTTTGGCTAATTCTCAATAAATTCTGTTGTACAGCAATAAAGTGGTAGTTCAACAACCCAAACATAAATTAAAATTTAGTTTTTTGAAATGTATCTTTAATTTATCTTCTGACATTTGCACGTTTAATTAACTAAAAGTCCATAAAAAGATTTAAGATTCGAATGCTAACTTTCAGATGTAACTTCGAAAAATAAAGCAATTTTCTCTTTTTCTTTTTGGATAAATGTTTTCTATCGCTAATGTGACTATGGTTTTCCCTCCAGCGGGGGGGCAAAGGGTCCAAACACAATGCATTTTCACCGGAAAACATAAAAAAACCACCCCCACTTATATGTGTATACATTGATTTCTCAAAGCCGGGGGGGAGCAATTGACCCCCCCTGCCCCTCATAAATGACGGGCCTGTCCTCATGCCTCAGTTTTTTCTCAAAGTTTTATAAAAAAATTTAGTCATACATAAATAAAGAAAAAACTTCAAAGAAAATGTTGTGCTTAAGAAACGTTGATTTTTCAATATAATAATAGTTTACGCGTTAAGCAATTTTAACAGTTTGCATTTAACCATTGTTGTAAAAGCTAAGTGGGTAAAAAGTCCATAGCGCCGTAACTATGACAACTATCAGGGGAAACGTGCGGAGAGTGGGAAATTAATTTGACTTTGAGCCGTTAGCTCTCCTTACACAGGGTATAGCATTCTTTTTATTCGCCCTTTGTTGGAAAGTTAAAAGTTTCGTAAAAAAGGCGGATATTGTTTCAACTGAATTGGTGCCAAATTAGTTTTGCAAGACCAGACTTAGGCAGGGATTCAAGTGAAACACCATTGCAATCGCTTCGAATTGCAATCGCTACTGGAAGTGAATTACATTATCATCAACTTAACTTGGCACTGACGTTACTACGGGTGGAGCCAATAAGAGCTCACAAGCAGTCAGTGATCTCCTCTTATTCGCCAAGTAGGCTGTGACGTTTTATCTAGCTCGTTTTTCATAGGCAAACGTCACGCTGACGTCTCGATGTTTTTATCAAGAAACGTTCTAATGTAATTCATTTCCAGTAGCGATTGTAATTTGCGATCGCCTGTTTCACTTGAATTCCTGCCTAACATATCAGGTTCACTACACTTACCCACAACGACGACGTGTCCGAATACGTAAGAACTTCCTATTGCGGTGCAGTTCCACCTTCTGTTGCGGAACTGTTTCCGGCATTCTGCGATGCCTATTCGGGTGCCCTCTCCTACCGCTGCCATCAGGTCTGGACGCTCACGGCAAAGGCGCTGCTGACCTGGAGTAAGTCCTGGTATTTTCCCGCAAATGATGCTAGCAGTGAAAGCCATCACACTGGAAGTAAAAGACAGAGAAACAGTTAAAAGTTGTTTTCGCACATTACATTTTATGAATATTTAAAAGGTTTGAATTTTCATCGTGCGTAACATTTTAAAATGTCCTGAAGAGAAGAACAGTTTTTAATAGTAGGGTATTCCGACCAGTGAGTGACCACCACCCAGTGAATGACCACTTCGCAGTATTTCTTAAAAAATAAGGTTCTAAATTATTATTTTTTAGATAAATTGGCTTCAATAGCTTTCTTCCTTCAATTTCTGAGCTATCTGATACCTGATTGGTAATTTTGGTCATGTATTTTTCTAGTAAAAAATTATAGAATGTTTACAGCCGTGCGCCATTTCTTTTTCTGTTCCAAAATAATAAGGATGGTTTTATGTATACAACTACTTTGATTCGTATTAATTGTATTTATAAATTAATTTTTTTTAATTATACAAAGGAATCATTTAGTATGTATATTCAGGCTATGATTTTAATTGTTTCAATCTTTATAGAATGTGTAGATTTTAGATTTATGGGGTGGTCACTCACTGGGTCAGAAAAACTCTGAAAAGCCAGTGAATGACCACTTCGAAGTATTTCTTAAAAAATAAGGTTCTAAATTATTTTTTTTAGATAAATTGGCTTCAATAGTTTTCTTCCTTCAAATTCTGAGCTATCTGATACCTGATTGGTTATTTTGGTCATGTATTTTTCTAGTAAAAAATTATAGAATGTTTACAGCCGTGCGCCATTTCTTTTTCTGTTCCAAAATAATAAGGATGGTTTTATGTATACAACTACTTTGATTCGTATTAATTGTATTTATAAATTAAATTTTTTAAATTATACAAAGGAATCATTTAGTATGTATATTCAGGCTATGATTTTAATTGTTTCAATCTTTATAGAATGTGTAGATTTTAGATTTATGGCGTGGTCACTCACTGGGTCAGAAAAACTCTGAAAAGCCAGTGAATGAACAGCTGTTTATTCACTGGGGTTTTAATGTTGTTTTGAAAAGTTAAAGAAAACTACTGCGGTTTTCATTGCTTTAATTCATCTTGCAC
>JAXGGA010019371.1:0-20212 GCA_038373865.1 Uloborus plumipes
ATACATAGGCGTAGCGTGACCAAAAGTTTTGGGGGGGCACAGGCCTCAAATTTCGGAAGTGCAGATCCCCAAGATTTTTCGTAAGAGAAAACTTTGCTCTCACTTTTCCGATGAATCGTACATACAATTTATGCAACTTTTTCTCCCTCAATTACCAATTACCACCAGGATCTTATTTAGAATTAACTGAGCTCTGAGGTATTACAAGCATGGTGCCCTGGTGTAGTCCGGACAACTTCCTCGGTAGAAAACAGACCTTTTATCATTTTATGTGTCTTTTTTGCTGATAAAATCTCCCGTGATTTTTCTCATTTTATAATGCTCTCTTGGTATTTTCTTTCTGTTCTACAGGATTACCTTGTAGTGGCATAGATATCAGATGAGTGATTCAATGACCTGTGTTAAATAGTGTCAACTAGATTATCTCATTTTTTAGGGGGTGTTCGTGGGTCCCTCTCCCCCTCCCCCAAGAAAATTTTGAAAAATATGTTTAAAATTCTGCATTTTTAGGCCATGAATGAAGAAGTTGAGACTAAAAAAAAATGTGAGGGAAAACATGGTAATCAAAAACCTCTTAAAAATTATACATTCGATGAAAAGAAAAATTGCTTGGCGCTCCACAAATCGTTGACGTTGACATTAATCGACAAAGTAGAGGAGCGAGGGAGAACAAATTCTGCCAGAAAAACAAATGAAATGTGGCACACTCAATAAAGTAATTTTTAGAGTAAAACTGGCAATATCATGTGATCTAGCTGCCTTAGGAATACTGCATTTAACTCCAGTGGCCAAATGTGACATTCAATATAGCAGGAGCCTCCAAACTTTTTGGTCAGCGGGCCATTTTTCAAAATTTCTCGAAACTCGTGATCCCCCCAACCAGTGGCGTACTCAGGGGGTGGGTTGATAGGGCTGCAGCCCCCTCCGAAATTTCCGAAACGATGTTTTTTTCATTTAAACTTTAATCTTTTTTTCCCCTTCCTTTCTTTCCAAAATCGCAAAATCAGAAAAGTTTTCAAGTCAAATAATTAAGTATGAGACAAAATTAAAAGGGAAAAAAAAAGATTTTTTTAAAGGTGTTAACTCGTCTATTTTACTGTATATCACTTGCATGATTATCTTATTCAATTCAATTTTCATAGTTTTTATATCAAATAGACGTTTCAGAAACGCAGAATAATGCTTGTTCATTTATCATTGAAACCCAGTAATAGGAATAATAGTAAAATCAATAGCAAAATTAACGATATTAAGACACAAATTTTCTGAAATATTGCAAGCATTTGATTTAAGAACACCTCCGCCAAGGAAGAAAAAAATTTCAAATTTTAATTTTATCATTTTCTGTTTACATCAAAATGCTTTACTTTTTTGAAGAAATTATAATGATATTTTTTTATGTGATGTACTTTTGTCACATTTAATTAGCATTTATATCACAAATTCGAAACTTTACTTTTCTTAGCTACATTTTATGAGGTGCCCCGCCCGCCCTTCCCAAAGAGTCTCGGCTCAGCCCCCCCTGAAATGATTTGTCTGCGTACGCCGCTGCCCCCAACCCTCCCCCCGATAAAGATTTTGATTAAAAATTTTGTTCCACCATACACATTGTAGTCCTAATCACAGGCACATGTATTGTTTTAGAAATAACTGAAATGTGTAATAACTACATAGTGACATTCCTGGAATTTAAAAATAAGATTAATTTTTTTTTTTTAAATCTTCAGTCAGTTTATCCGCCGGATGAGGAATTTTTCGATTAGCATGAGAAGTAATATTCAATAATCACAAGGTAAAAAAACTGATCTATGTGCATCCCAGAACTGCCCAGCAGCGAGGGGGGGGGAGGTCAGTTTTAAGATTCTCGCCGCGCCATAGTTTGAAGACCTCTACAATGTAGGAAGAAATAGATCGCTCTTTGCAAAAAAGAGAAAAAGAAGGGGGAAAATAGTCACATAAAACGCACTCATTAAAATTATGAAAACACAATTGAAGAAAAAATAGTAAACAACGAAATAAATTAAAATTGTAGCAATGAAAAAGGGGAAAAAAAGAAACAAAATTAAAACAAGAAAATTAATTAAAAAAAATATCTTTACTCAATTTTACGAATTTATCTGTCAGGAATAAGTTATATTACAATGTGTAACTGAAGTTGAAGAGATTCAAAAGTAAGTTTTGAAAAGAAAATTATAGAAAACAAGTATACGTAAAAGAATCAGTATTCTTAATTTTGTCATAGCATTTTAGTAAAAAGTTTATAAATCAAGTATGAAACAAGAATTATGTATTCAGATTACCTACATAAGCTACGTAACGTAATATCATTTTTAGACAAGAATAAATAAAGTTTTTACTGTGCATTATGCGACGTTTTTAGTTACTATCTTGCGTTTTTAGCATTTCATTTGTTTGATATGATTATGACTGACAAATTCTCAAAAGAAATACTTAAAAATTGAAATTTTTGATTGGAGAAGAGAAATAATCAATTTTGTACTAAAATCCATATTTTATTATGAAAAAATTACTTTTCACTGCATCACCTAAGATAAAGGGATCGTGTATTTTTTTCCTTTATTTCTCTCTCTATTTCTCTCTCCTACAATGAGACAGGCTTTATGAAACTATTTTCGTTATTTAAAATTGTTCTTTAATGTTAGCAGTTGTATAGAATTATAAAATTTATGCCTGAAAAACACTCGGAGTAAAATAGTAGTAAGCCTGATTTTATGATTCCCCATTTCTCAAAATTATTATTTTAGCCAAGCATGGATAAAATCAGGATAAAATCTGGCGCAACGAAGGGGGGGCACCCCGTAGATTTTCCTAGGGGGCACCCCCCTGCGTTTAACATTATTGACAATTCAAACCAAAAAAATACTTTCAAATTGACCTACCATTGACCAAAAAAATACCTTCTAGACAGTAATTCTTTCTGCGTTAATGGGTAACCGGTAACATAAATGGAAATGATCTTTCTGATGATTTTTACCTTATTTCGGAAACAATGAAGTGCCAAACATTGAATATTTTGACAGAGTGCCTATATTACCCCTTGCCCCCTTCCTTAGAAAAGTAGGTAATTAATAAGATAAAATAAAAGAAATGAGAATGATATCCTGACAATCATTTTAGTTCTGACTTTGCAAAGCTCCCAGTTCGAAAATGTAAGTGTCCAGCAAGTTGGGGGGGGGACGTCCCCCCCCCCAATGCTATGCTTATGCGTACATACATACATACAAACAAGCAAACCCATATGTGAAACTAATAAAAGCGCATTAAAAAATGAACACCCAACCTTCAATCATGAAAAAAAGTGCAATTACCGTACGATCCTGGCCATAGATACCGAACAGGACGTAATGTAGAATACGCAGCATCGATGGTGACGCTCTTTCCAAGTTGCTTCGAACTAAAATGAAGAGCAAAACTTCAGTAAGAAGATAACAGCAAACAAACTTATGAGGAAATTAATTTACAAGATTTTATTTCTGGCTGTTTTAATCAGGTCTGAAATGCTTAGTTGTTTATGCAAAAGTATACTTAAACATAGTACTTTTTTCATGGTTAAAGCGTCTTAAACCTACTTATGAAGAAATGAAGTTACAAGGTTTCATTCTTAAATGTGTAATTAATCACCAAGGTATTAGGTACATATGTGGATGTTGAATACTTCTTAACATTAAATTCTTAAAAACTTCAAGACTTTTAAGAAACAATTTTTTTTTCTGAAAAGTAATATTTAAACCAAATAAAGCTGGTTTATATAATATTATTAAAAAAAAAAGACCCCCCCCCCCGAGAAAGAAAACTTTTTTAACAACCCTGGTATTCACATAGAGTGAAAAAATACAAATATTTAAATTTAAACATGAAGAGATATAAAATGAACATAGGTTTGTAACAATGCTAGTTTTAATTCTTTTTTTCAGTGAAAGGGTTTTAATATTTCCCAAAATGAACCAAATTACTTACTTTGTCCCATGTGCTTGAGCTTTATGCCTCTTCCCTTCTTTACATGAAAATTCAGGCCATGAATTCTGTGACGTATCTTGATCCCTTTAGCTGAAACGAGAAAATCATTTCTCAGAGACCAGTCAACCGCAGGGCGGTTAATCACACGTAAATTTATTACATTATTTACGAATTTCAAATTGAAGATACACTTGAAGAAAATATCAAGTCCCAAAATCACAAAAGAACATACTTTCAAAACAGCATTTGCAGATGCATAATAAAATACTGTAGTAAATGAAAAATGATCAAACAAGCATTGTGCTGAAATTTTATTGAAATTAAAACCCAACTTAAATAATAATAAAGCACAAATTAGGTAGAAATACAGCATTCTGTACGTTCTACCTAATTTGTGCTTTATTTAGGTTAGTTTTTATTTTCATTCAAAAAAAAAATGTGGCATTTAAAATGGAAAAGTTTAACTTAAAACGTGAAAAATCCATAATTTTGAGAAATGTACAGGAGAAATAAATGAAATGGGAGAGAAAACTTCTATTTTGCCCTAATTATATACTTTAGGCTTCATATTTTTCATCTTGATAATTTCTTTCATTGTTTACAAAATGCATAGAAAAAAAGCTATTTTTTGAAGAAAATTATGAATTTTAAGCCTCGTGTGTGGTACCTTAATATTTTTTAATTCGGATTATATACTTTAGGCTTCATATTTTTCATCTTGATAATTTCTTTAAATTTTTCTTTCATTGTTTACAAAATGCATAGAAAAAAAGCTATTTTTTGAAGAAAATTATGAATTTTAAGCCTCGTGTGTGGTACCTTAATATTTTTTAATTTGGAATAAATGATTTTGTGGGACATATGAGATATAGGGGAAGCGTTTTATCGACATGGAATTTTGGAATTTTCGAAAAAAGTTTTTCCGACTTGGCCTAGTGAAAAAGGGCTAGTTCGCACTTTCAGAAGCAAGTCGGCACCGGTTACCGTTGTTCAAATTGCATAAAACTTTTTTTACAATTGTTTTGATGTAAAAGGAAAAAAATAAGAGGGTATGCATTAAAAAAATTACTATTTTGGGTTTTTTTGGGACACCCCAGCGAGCACTTATGCTGTATTGTAACTCGCATTGACATCGTTCAAAAACTGACAAAAATTAGTAACATGGATTTGAAAACTGTTTCAATATCATAGATATTTAAAAAGTTCCTACATTCTGGCAATAACTACAACTTATAGTAGCGCTGCTCTACTTCGGTTCCCTGTGGTAGATTTTTTTATACTTTCTGCGACAAATTTTCTGGAACCAATTTCTTTCTACAATACTAGAATATCCTTCTCTACTAATAATAAAGCTGAAGGTGGATCTGTCTGTCCTTCTTTCTGTCTGTCTGTCTGTTACGCCCGTAGCGCCAAAACCGCTCGGTCGATTTTCATGCCACTTGGCACAAAATTAGTTTGTAGCATATAGTTTTGCACCTCGAAGCGATTTTTCGAAAATTCCATTTCGTTCTTTTTCTATTCGAATTCTTAGCGGAAATTCGATAAAATAGGGAAGAAATATTTCATACACATTTTCAAGTCTTATGTCATTCGAAAGCTTGAAATTTTCTGCATAAAATGAAGTTTTTTCGAAGTTTCTACGATCATCAGGAGAGCTGTAATAATTGTTTTTAGAATCCCGAAATTCAAGGCTTACCTTCAGTAAAGCAAGCCAAACGATTCTAAAATGGTTGAGCTCTAGAATAAAATTTGTTTGAAAAGAGAGATAAAATGAATTATTTTATCAACGGAAATCAACTTTTCCTGTTGTTGCTATGGTTACGTGTTCATACTTATTTTTGTTTCGTTCTTTTTCCAGGGTTGCCAGCGTCAATCTTCGTAGGCTACGGCCAAACGTAGTATTTTTGATTCTACGGTATTTTTTCGGCCCAAATAAGGAGCGTAGTATTTTTCTGGCAACCCTGTTTAAAATATACTAATGACTTAATTAAAAGGTTTGGCGGATTTTTTTTTTTTTTTTTTCATTTTCATAGATTTCGCATTTCAGCAACATTGATTTTGGCAACGTTTGGAAACTAGTATTTTGTAATATTTTTTTTAGAGGAGGCGTAGTATTTTTTTTGTTCCAATTCTCTGGCAACCCTGTCTTTTTCCCGGCGAAGATGATTTGGGACCCTGCTTGGCGCGTTTTCAAAAAGTCAACTACGCAAAATAGCTAGGGTTACCACGCTTGACGCGCCTATCGTTCATTTAGCGAGAAAAGGGTACCTAAAGCACAGATTAACGAAATATCGTATCAATTGCCATATTGCATCGTTTTTTTAAAGTGTTTCATTTCAGAAAATGTATTGTTTTGTTTTTTAAGCTAAGAAAGAAAACTTTCTTCTTTTAAACTTTGGTAAGATTTTTGTTGGTTCCTGTTATCAACAAAATTGTTCTTATTTTCTCTTTTGGCTTATTTTTGTCCATCTCCCTTGGGGTTGCATTCGAATATTCCAAGGGGATGTTTTACCCAGAGCCGGATTACTAAATAGGCAGAGTAGTAGGCACCCGCCTAGGGGCCCCGTCCTTTGGACCTTTTTTTTTTTTTTTTTTTAGGGAATTAGTTTACGCCGTTGAATCATTTAGGATACGAGAAAAGTTACAGCTTGCAACCTGTTCTTCCCTTTGGCCTTTGGCAGTCAAACAAGTTTTCAACACTCACTGAACACAAAAGGGAATGTTTTACTACCTGCAGCAAGGACAAACAAGGGTAAATTCCAAAAGCCCCCAAAGCCCAAATGGATTCAAGGAAACAGGGTGGGGGAAGGGGTGTCAACGGCGTTATTTTAGTATTTTGCAAATGCACTGGACGGAAAGCTCGGACACACGTGGCTCGTGGGAATTCGCAGTTCCTTAGATAAAAGAATGAATAGATACTCAATGTGCGAGCATCATGGCGATATGAGTGCTTTTATTGAGGGTATCATTAAAAATGATTGACTACCTAAATTGTCTCATACTGTTCCAGTTATTAGGTACTGTATTTTGTCGTTGCGCAGCACCTGGGGTGGAAATGTATCATTTACACCTTCATATGATTAGGTTTAAGCTACGAACAGGGCCCGACTAGGACTATAATGTGATTATTAAGAAAAACTCTAGTGGTTACTCACTAAAATAATAAATCTTAGTAAGAAAATTATGCAATTGGTCAGTAAAACTGTATATAAAAAAAAAGTCCTAAGCACAATAAAACGCTTTGGTGCAACATTATTTGATGCAATTTGCAATGCGACTTAAGTGAATGTGTGTACTTAAGCTTAATTCAGATTCAACATTGAAAAAATAGTATTATTGTGCGAAGTATGATCAGTAAATCAAAACAATTACATAAAGCAATTAATTAATTAATCATAATTATTATTAATTCACTTATAATAATTATTAATTCATTTACAAAATTATGATTAATATAAATTATTGACGATATTAATATTACACGTGAATAGTAAATTTCAAATGGGAGGGGGCCCCGTCTCGTCCTGCCTATGGGCCCCCAAATCTTTAATCTGGCCCTGGTTTTACCCTATTTATCGGGTAAATCAGTGTTTTCAATGCAAGGTGATATGAATTGGTTAACAAAAGTGATATGAATTGGCGCAACCACTTGGCGATGTATCGCCAAGCTTTTGATCGCCAAGTATTCGACGCCAATTTGGCGAAAATTTTTTTTCTTTTTTTATTTAGGTTCAATTTGGCGTTGTTGGCGATATTTTGTGAAAAATCCACTGAATGATGTTAAAATCGACGATATTTAGGAGATTAATCATTGTAAAACTTTTTTTGTATTGTTTTGTAGCAAACTAGGGATGTAAATGTTTGAATTGTTATCTTGCTCACTCCAAGCACTATTTTAGCACTTAAGGCATCTACTAAGAAATTTACAGGTAAAATTAAGTAGTGTGGGGTCCATATCAGATCTTAATATCACTTTGAAGGAATTATAGTTGAATAAAACTAAAATAGAGCATTTTTTCTGCTATATCAATTATTTTACAAATGAGCTTTTAATTTTATACCACGGGCAAAGCCGTGCGGGTACTGCTAGTCAATAATAAATATATAAACAAACGTCTTATAGTAATTACAAGCTATTTAAATTAATAAAGTTAACATCAATACTACATAGCTTCATGGTTTTTAAAACTAACACCCAGTTACAGCAAAAATTATTTCACTTGATTTTTTACTGTCCAACTAAAAATGTTCAATGCTTTTTCATCCTCTTATGGATACATTTCTACTCTTTCTTGATACTTTGATGCAACTAGAATTTTACTGTTTAAAACATTAAGTTCTAAAAATATTCTAATCGGAACAATAATAACAGGAATTAGGATTGTTTCCACAGAAGAATAATCTGTTAAGACCGTTCATTAGAATGGTTTTACTGCTGGATGTTTTATTTACTTATTCTTTCAGTCTTTCTTCCCAACCACAAAAATCTTTCTGCACAATGTCTCCGATTCTGCGACAATGTCGCCGTGTGGCCAACTGTCGCAAAAATGGTAAATACCAGGAAAAAGTGGTATATACCAGGAAAACCTCCAAATAATAATATGTTAGCTTTAGATGCAAAGTACTTACAATGCACAATACAGTTCAAGTCAAAAGATGCACCTTTTCCAAAAACATTTTTCACACAATGAAGACATTTACAAACTCAATTTCACATGCACTTTGGTGGGAGAATTTTAGTAAAACTGGAATAGATTAAGAATTTCTCCAATTAATAGAACATCTTCAGGGATTTCCTACATCATCAGCATCCTTGGAGAGTATTTTTTTTCCAGTTTTTCTTGCATTCAAAACAAGACTAGAAAAAGACTGGGTTTACAAAAACTAACTTAGTATTTTCTTACAATAAACTAACCTCTAACTTAGTACTAATAGTAACTAACCTCTAACTTAGTACTAATAGTAACTAACCTCTAACTTAGTATTTTCTTACATTACGCTAAAATCCAATGTGGAAGTGGAAGACGAAGCGAAGAATATAAATAAGATTACGATTGGTAAATGTTTTGGAATCTGTGTGGTATGTAAATATTTAAATAAATGTACTCCATTGTCCGATTTTGTAGATCTTCCTTTTTTTTTTTCATCTTCCAAGCGATTTGCTTAGAATTCAATTCTGACATTTTAAAAATGTATTTGAATTAATGCTTTTAATAATCAATTCTCCCATGTGTGAAAAACATGGTATTTACCGGGGGTGGAAAAAACATAGTTTTTCAGAGGGTGGTAAATACCGGTTTTTACCATGGTATTTACCGGAGGTGGGAAAAACCTTGCCAACCCTGGATGGGCACCCCTGGCACTTCCATAAAATAATGTGGGGATATAAATTGTCAGGTATCAATGATTACTTTTTAAGGAATCGGGCACAGTCATCACACAGGTTGACTACTTTTAGCTAATTTATGTGACCATTGTAAAGTAACCTTTTAACAAGGCAATCTCGCCTTAAGCAGATGTCAAAAAGACAATCCTTGTTAGTTTATTTTAAAAACATTTCCCCAGCAATGCAAAAAAGAAGTATTGATTGAAATATTCATTGTTTTTTTTTTGGGGGGGGGGGTCTCCTCAGTATTAAAAAATATAAAGTGAAATTCGTACAAAGATTCAATTTTTATTACTAAATAAATTGCCCGGAAAAGAAAGATGGCAATTTCAACCTGGTATTGACCACTACTAACTACTTTAACATGCTAAATATCATAACTAAAATGATCAATACCAATACCTCGACTTGGTGTTGATCGAAATAGTTGTACTATTTAGCTTGTGTTTGAAAGAAATGTTTTCAATTTGCTAGAAATTTCGAGAAGACTCACTTTACCGACATGGTGGGTTTTTTCAAGTGGGCCCACCCCAAAAAACCCGGATGGGTCTTCTCGGACTGAGCGCGCTTTCCCGAACCCTGGCACCACTGCACCTTTCCCGTACTTCTAACCTTAGGTTTTACCCCACAGACCCTCCATGGTGGGCCAAGGCAGAGAAAAGAAAATACTTCTCATCGGTACCACTGTTGACTGAAGGTCAATGGTCATATTTAAACAAAAAGGTTTTTTTGTTTAATGTATCAATTTTGGTAAAAGTTGTTGTGGCAAAGCGATATGAAGAGGAAAAAGACTTAATCTTTTGGAGAGGGGGAGGGCGGTACGGACCCCCTCCTCCCCGGCAGGGACCCCTTGGTTTCATCTCTCCTGGAGGGGGCTCTTTTGCTCAAGAACATGGCTAATTTTTCAAAACAGTACGTTATTAAGAAGTAGGAAGCTTGTTCTTACCAACCCTTTCTAACAAAAGAAATGTTTGAAAACAAACACGCAAATTTTCTGTTATTGATTTCTTAATGTTTTCCTGTTCTGGTACAGGCGGAACACCCATTTTGAGCCAACGACTGCATGTGCAGTAAATCAACAGTCAAAACTCGTAGCATCAAACAAAATAGTAATACTTACAAGAGCAGGGTTCCGGTTCTTCCAAGTCAAAAAGAACCTTTTTCTTACGTACTCTTTTCTCGTGCGTCACATTTTCTTGAAGAATGGTCGCGGCCAGATGCTTGGGACTGAACGTGCTGCGGATATTCGGGGATTTCAGCTTCTGGTCGGAGGAGAAGTGGCCCAAGCCACCGATGCTGAGGCTCATGACAGGCAACGTCTGCACAAGGACTTTGGGCTCCTCTTCCGGAGTCGCAGGCTCTGGAAAGAGGTTTTACTTTCAGTCCAAGAGCTAGCAGCCTCGAAAAATAATAATTTTAAGACGTCTGGCTTTTTAATACAGGGTGTCCACTCCAATCGTGGACCAATAGCTAATTTCTAAACCCTTAGAGATAAGCATATAGTTTATTTAGGAAAAAATCTCTAAATTATGAAAGGAATTTTGGGTCTATTCAATGTTTTTCAAAAAATCAAATTTTGAAAGCGTTACGAAATTTAAATTTTTTACAGCCCCCCAGTCGTATCAATCATATTTAGTAAAACATTCTTGACACTGTAGCGTTTAAAACTAAAAAAAAAATCACTCTTCTACCACACAAAAATTGCCCGAGTTATGACGTTTCGAAAAATCAAGATTTTGCATTATTTCATGACGTCATCAAGAGATCGCTTGAGGGAATATATGCGAAATTCTTCAAAACCTTAATTTTTCAAAACGCCATAACTCGGTCAATTTTTGTCATAGAATAGTGTTTTTTTTTTTTTAGTTTTAAACGTTACAGTGTCAAGAATGTTTTACTAAATATGATTGATAGGACTGGGGGGCTGCATATAAATTTAAATTTCGTAAGTCTTTCAAAATTTGATTTTTTGAAAAACATTGAATAGACCCAAAATTCCTTTCATAATTTGGAGATTTTTTCCTAAATAAACTATTTGCTTATCTCTAACGGTTTAGAAATTAGCTATTGGTCCACGATAGGAGTGGACACCCTGTATATTTAGACACCCCGCTAGCTGCTTGGAAGAGCAGAGCAGACTGTCTATAATCACCAAAGACTATAATCACCAAAAATTCGAAAGAGCAAAAAAATAACGGAGGTGGGAAGATAAAAGCATAATTAAAAATATTTATTTCCGGTATTTTTGAACATGAAAATACCAGAATCGATAATGAAAATACCGGAACACAATCACCCCTGGCAGAGGGAAAGATATATTAAAGAGGCAGACGTTTAAAAATGATCACTTGAAAACGTTGCTAGCTCTTACTACAAGTGCAAAAGTGCAATCAGTCTCACCGTTATTAGGCTCCACATCTGCAGGTACAGGTTCTGGAATGAAGCCATTATTTTTGTCAAGTGCTGAAGTGCAAATAGTCTCAGTCTTCTTAGGCTCCTCTACCGGAGGTTTAGGTTCTGGAATCTTTGGATCTATTGCTTCTGCAGATTTAGGTTTCAAGAAGACCGATCGTGGAAGCATGTGGTCAGTTTGGCTTTTGAGATTATGTTGTTCTTCAGATGCATCATACTGCAGCAAGCTGAATTCTTGTGCTGGAGATTTTCTCAACATGAAACCTTCGCCGGACATGATTTTTCTCACCACTGAAGGAGGTATTACTGTTCTTTTCGAATTAGAAAACTGTGAAGGATTTGCGCAAGAAGTAGACGGGCTGTTTTCGTTCATATTGCAAATTTGTGAGCCATTAGCATTGGAAGTTAATAGGTTGGTTTCATTTACTTGGCATACTTTTGGACCATTAGCATTAGAAGTAGGTGGGATGGTTTCATTCAATTTGCAAGTTTCTGAACCATTAGCATTTGAAGTGGGTGAATTGGTTTCATTTAATTTGATAATTAGTGAGTCATTAGCATTGGTAGTGGATAGGATGGTTTCATTCAATTTGCAAGTTTCTGAACCATTAGCATTTGAAGTGGGTGAATTGGTTTCATTTAATTTGATAATTAGTGAGTCATTGGCATTGGTAGTGGACAGGATGGTTTCATTCAATTTGCAAAGTTTTGAACCATCAGCATTCTTAGCAGATAGGCTGGTTTCATTCGATTTGCAAGTTTCTGAGTCTTTGGCATCAGAAGTAGCTGGGATGGCTTCATTTAAGTCACAAATTTGAGAATTTTTATCATTCGAACTACATGGGATGGCTTCATTTAAATCACAAATCTGTGTATCATTATCATTGGATTCAATGGTTTCATGTAATTTGGAACTTGGTGAATCTTTAGCACTAGTAATAGATGGGTTAGTTTCACTTAATTTGCAAATTTGTGAAACATTAACATCATTAGCAAATGGGTTGGTTGCATTCAGTTCACTAATTTGTGAATCTTTGGCATTAGAGGAAGCTGGGATAGCTCCGTTTAATTCACGAATCTGTGGATCATTATCATTGGAAACAGACGGGATGGCTTCCTTTAAGTTGCAAATTTGTGAATCATTAGTATTAGTAGTAGACAGGACCGCTTCATTTAATTCACAAATACGTGCATCATCATGATTAGAATTAGATAGGGCAGCATCCTTCAATTCACAAACCAGTGAATTATTATCATTGGAACTGGACTGGATGGTTTTGTTTAATTTGCAAATTTTCGAATCATTGGCATTAGAAGCAGGTGGGATAGTCTCCTTCAAGTCGCGAATTTGTGAATGACATATTGTTACATTTATTTCTTCCGAGTTACAACCTTGTAGATCTTCATTCGAAGCAGACAAGAGGGTTTCTTTCGAGTTGCTGACTTGTGATTTATCAGTATCAGTAATTTCTTTTGAATGACAAATTTCTGAACTATTTTCAAAAGCTGTTGATGCCAGGGCTTCTTTTGAGCTACTGATTGATGAATTGTTATCACTGTTAATGGATATATCTTTAACTACACAAATTTTCGATTGGTTAGCATTAGAACCTGAGTGGATCATTTTTTGAGATCCATTATTGCTGGTTAGTGATTCATTAGCAATCGATACAGATACTTTGATTTCATTTGGACAATTAATATTTGAAGCATTTGCATTAGATGATGACATGGGAATTTCTTTCAAGTTGCTGATTTTTGATTCATCATGTAAAAATACATTGATTTCTTTGAAACTACTAATTCTTGAATCATTTGCATTAGATGATGACGTAATAGTTTCTTTCAAATTACTGATTTTTGAATCACTTGCATTAGATAATGGCATGAGAGCTTTTTTCGAGTTGCTAACCATCGATTCATTAGCAATCGATACACATACATTAATTTCTTTGGGAGTACTAATTTTTGAATCATTTGCATTAGAAGATGACATGAGAGCTCCTTCTGAAGAGATGACTTTTGATTCATCAGATACAGATACATTGATTTCTTTTGAACTACAAATTTTTGAATTATCTGCATTAGATGATAACATAAGGGCTTCTTTCAAGCTGCTGATTTTTGAATTACCATCACATGAAGCAGATGCAATGGGTTTTTTTACACTACAAATTTGTGAATCATTAGCATTAGAAGCAGAAATTACAGCTTCTTTTGCACTACAAGTATGTGAATCATTAGCATTAGAAGCAGAAATTACAGCATCTTTTGCACTACAAATTTGTGAATTATTAGCGCTGGAAGCAGAAATTACAGCCTTTTCTGCGTTGCTGCTCTGTGAATCATTCATATCACCAGAAGCATACTCGAGAACTTCATTTCCATTGCAAGAAGCATTAACATTTGGATCAGATAAGATGATTTCTTTAAAATCTTTAGTTTGCAAAGTGCTATCGCTCGAAGAATGTGTAATTTCTTTCGACGGCAAACTCTGCTGTTCGGGGCTGCGACTCTGTGAAGAATGCTTCTCAGATCCAACAAGCTTTCCCTTCAAATCACAAGTTTGAGGGCTGCAAAGGCTAGAAGTTGGTGTGTCCCTAAATAAGCTGTATTTCAGTTCAGGACACAGTCCAATTGCTGCAACATTTTCTTCCATGGAACAAACAATATTAATTTGCTCATTTAACATTGCAACAAACTTGGATTCAATGCTCAACGGCATTTCCTGGGCATTGGTTTCTGAAAGAGGACCATATTTTTCATCGTTCAACCCAGCGTCATTGGACAAAGGATTAGAATTCAAGTTTTTTAACTGATTTTTGCTTAAATTGAAATTATGATCCCTTTTGGGTTGGCTGGAATGTATATTTGCTTTGTAAGTAGTTTGAGAGTTAGCTGAAAATTCTTTAGTACCTTCCAAACTCAAATCAATTTTGTTAGCAAGTTCTAATGCTCCATTTTTTAAATTAGTATCAATATCAGATTCTTGATTTACACCATTAGGATTTTTCAAATTAGAAATATCCTCAGTATTACTATGTTCTAAGATCATATTTATTGGGACAGAAAGATGATGAGAATCATGATTCATATTATTGGAAAGCAAATGATTTGAGCACAAAGACTTGTCCACAATTTTTAAATTTCCAAGGCAATCTCTTTTCTTTTTAAACTTCAACTCTAAACGTGCAGTATTTAGATCTCCAGAGGCGGCTGTCAACTCTGATGCTGCGCTCTCATGTAAGTTATTATTAATTAGAAAGGATTTTAACTTTGCACTTTCGGATTCGTATTCGGTGTCATGTTCGGAAGAATTTCCATCGTTTTTGACCGGTTCAGTCACAGAAATAATCAAATCCTCCAAGACTTTGTTGACATCATCTGCCAAAAAATGCACCGTATCCAGCATTGCAGACCTCGCCAAGTCGATTATCATTTCGTCGTCCGAAGAATCACAATTTTGAAAATCATCGTTGGCCTTCGGCGAAAGTTCCAAATTGACAACCACCTTACCATATAATGGAACAGATTTGCTCCTGAAATTACTTTCTGGTAAACTCTTTGGCACTTTCTTCGGACCGAATTCATTCTCTTTGGATGACGACCGCCTCTTGTACCTTGGCACTTGCTTAGAGTCTAAATCAGGTCTGACTGGTTTGAAAAACATTTCAGAATCGCCCTTTTTTGCTTTGAAAATGTCACGCTCCAAAACCCTCCCTGACTTGCAATTCGTCTTGGATGTAGTTTCTGAATCGACACATTTTTCTACTGATTCAACATTTGGTTTACAATGAACCAAACCAACATTGTTTTTGTCAGTATCGTCACGACTGTTTTTCACTTCAGAATAAAAAATCACAGAATTATCAATGGCGCCATCAATCGCAATGTCATGTATCGGACAGACGCAGTAGCTAGCATCGATGCTACGGATAAAATTGCAAGAGGAGTCACAGCCAAGGCGAGGTCTCTTCGCGCTCCGAAAAGAATCGTTCGAACCCGATGTACTGCTTTCCCCGCCATGACTTAAAGTTGTAAGAGATGGCAATGTTTGCCCAGAATCACTATTCACAGTGCTGACACCACCAGCAGTGGAGACACTAGCTTGGAAAGGTAATGACTTCACAGCCTGTTCTGCATTTCTGAAATACCTATACAGAACGTCTACACTGTTCTCACTCTTGTCTAAACTCATGCTGACATTTCGCACAGAACCCGAAAATCGCTTTGCAAAGTTGCTCAGAGAGTGAAAAGCTGGAGAGATCAGATAGAGTTTCAGTAATCACACAAATTATCCATTTTTGCAGCAAGGCTAACTTGAAAAATGTTAAATGTTGTGAATGATGCAATACACCACCAGCCCGTTTATTCCATACTCAGTTGCTCTCTAAATAGCCTTGATACGGCTCATTACAGTTTTGATACAAAAAACACTCAGATTTCTTGTAAAACTATGTATCTAAACAAACATCTTTATTAGAAGAAAACCGAAGAAAAAAAAACGAAGGATTTTTTCTAAGAAAAGAAAATACTGAAAAAACTATGACATTTGCTCACTCTTGTAAAAATAAAATATTCAACTTCCCACCAAAATACTGTAGTTTTTTTTAGCAAATACAGTGTATTTTGTCTCTTTAAGCATGTTGGGACAGGCGTCTGCAGGAAAACACAAAAACATCCTTTCAAAACAAATGTACGTCTAAATACCCGAAGAGCTTCAAGAAGCTCTCTTCCCATTGGCTCACAACACGATCGTTTAAAAGACCGGATTACCAAAATGAGAAGAAGAAAACCAAAAGACTCAGTAGCCGCAGCGCCCGAATAGTGACGTCAAAGCAGGTATATGAAGTTAGCAAAGGACTCTAGCAAAAAAAAAATGACAGGCATTTTACGACATAAAATAAACTTCTCCTTCTAGAAGGAAAGAAAAAAAGGTTAGTAGTTTGATTTAAAATATTATGTGACCTTTTTTTCATTTTATTTCACCTTTGTCTTATTTTGTTTCAATATTTAACTAAAAATGTCAGCAATAGTGGTTTCGGCAACTTAACTAACAACAATCAAGATTTAATCAGTGTGTGGGGTTGAAAACTCGCCAAGAATTCCATGCTATGATATTAAGGCAGGGATTCAAGTGAAACAGCACTGCGATCTCTTCGAATTGCAATCGCTACTGGAAGTGAATTACATTATCATCAACTTAACTTGGCATGACGTCACTACGGGTGGAGCCAATAAGAGCTAACAAGCACTCAGTGATCTCCTCTTATTCGTCAAGTAGGCTGTGACGTTTTATCTAGCTCGTTTTTCATAGGCAAACGTCACGCTGACGTCACGATGTTTTTATCAAGAAACGTTCTAATGTAATTCATTTCCACTAGCGATTGTAATGTGCGATCGACTGTTTCACTTGAATCCCTGCCTAAATCAATAAAATTCACGAGTTTAATAAACTGTAAGGCGCGCTGCTGTCTCACAAATGGCAGGCGGAAAGAAATGATCAGCAAACAAATGTTAAATCTTATTATAAAAAGGATTTAAACTTAGAGAACGGCAGTAATTTTTCATCGTGTTTTGGGGGGGGGGGGGAGTCTTTTCTGTTCCTGGGAAATTACATCACACCACAAACTGTCTGAAGCCGAGTAACGGATGTAGGGAAAGGTGCAAAGTGGAGCCCCTGACCTCGGCGAGGGGGGGGGGGGGCAAGGGGCTTATTCTAATTATTTCTGTTGAAACCTAGATAAAGAAATTTGAATGGGCGACAGTTTCAAGGAGATATTGTAGATACAGCATTTCAAAAGCCTATATTTTTACAAGCTAAATGAAGCTCTGGAGTTTCAAAATTTTCGACTTTTCCTTTTATTTTTAAATTTAAGGCAGTTCTTGTTTACTTCATATTTCTGCTGACTCTTTCTTTTTCCAGCATTTAGGTATCACTCTATATAATTACTGTAAATAATTACAATTTCAGACAAATACTACACACAATTTGTGATGATGCAACTTTTAAATGAAGGACAGCTGGAAAATAAAAAAAAATCATGAAAAATAAATAAGAAATAAGTATAAAAAATTGTGATTGCCTAAAAACCCATATGTTCTGAACCCTAAATGATAAAAAAGGAGATATTCTGCTTTAAAATTTAATAATCATAAAATTACTTCCACTTCAAATGTTTACGAAGCATGTAATTAATTGTGCATCATATAGTCGTTTATTTTTCAAATCTTGTTAAATCAGAAAATGAGCACTTTCGCACACTTCAACTATCAGACTGATTCAAGCTCTCCAATGTGCTCAATAGGGTGGGGCGAAAAATAAAAAGTTTTTCAGATCAACTTCTAACGGCCATATTCACCATCACGGATTATCTGCGGGAGAATCCGCGGATAGAAGAATCGCGTGATCCAAGATAATCCGCCATTCTTATTCACCAACCGCGAATAAATGAATTGCAGGATTATTTAGCCACAGATGTAACGTCTTCTCCTATTGGTTGCTTCGGATCACATGACAATGTTTATAATCCGCCGATTGCACTGCGCGGAAATGCATCCATTTCAAAATCATTGATGATGGGTGTGATTGCCCTATCTCTCGTGGTTTGGCTCTGCACGTTGGAACCCAAAGCATTTACGATTTCTCGAACAGTTCCTTTGTTGAAGCGGTACCTGTTCGCAGATTGAAAAAAATCAATTTGTTTTCAAAAAATGAAATAGAATGTGTTCATTTTTAATATAAATCAAAGTGTTTTAATCTAAATTATATTGTTTTGATCTGCATGAAAAAAACCTATTAAAATCAATTTCAAAAGGACTATTTTTCTACTTTAAATTAAAAAATTCAAAATTGTTAATTTACGTAATAGTAGTAATACTGTCATAGCTATTATACAGTGTGCTTTTTTTTTTTTTGAGTTAATGATATTGCAACTTCCTTTTTATTATTCAGTAACACTATTAATCTGAAGGTAACAATAACAACAAGTTTATAAAATGTTATGTTGCATAGCCACATCAATAGTGCAATATGCAGTGCTTAACTGTTAATATATAGCAGTGCGTAACTGTTAATAAAGTAGTGCCAATAGACAGATATGCGATATTTGTGCACTCTAATGCACTTATTTTATTCATAAATATAATTTTAAATAATAAATTTCAGTTAAGTGTTGAGTTCTAATTAAAATTATGAATGACCGAATTCTATACCTTTGCCGAAAATCCACTTCATCCAGAGTTTCCAAACTATTTTCTCTTTGGTCTGGGATGAACCTTGCCCTCCGTTCAATAATTTCAAAATCTTGGAGGTCCTGCAAATCTTCTAGATCATCAGCAGAAAGATAGGGTTGGTTAGGGTAAGTGGGCCCCTTTTTAGAATAGTTCGTTTTTAATGCCTTATATAGCTGCTTTAAAGCAAAACAGTTTAAACTTGTTGACTTATTTTATCTTGGACATTATTAATAAACACAAGTTCAGCATTATTTCCTAAAAAAAGCTTTGAATATTTTCACCTATCGTATTCTTTAAAAAATGATGTGGGGACCCACTTACCCCCCAGGAAGGGGTAAGTGGGCCACCCCCCATTTTTTTATGTTTAAAGTGAGCATAATCGTTCGCCATTATCCGCCATGATGTATACAAGAGAAATAAGAACTAAGTTCTTAAACAGCACGTTAAACAGGTGGTTAAGAGTATAATCGCGGAATTAATCCTCCAAAATCGGTGGATAGGTTTCGAGGTTACAATCGGGTGATTATATTCCTGAATTATCTTCCGATTGCGTTGGTGAATACCGCTGTCGCCCGAATCGTGAGATAATCTTCAACCGTGGCAACATCGGTGGATTATCCGCTATTGTGAATACGGCCGTTAATAGTTGCCAAAAGTTGTCTTTGGTGATAGTACAGTGCCTAGAAGGAGTAGTGTGCCGTTCGAGGGAGAAAAAGTGAAGCCAGTTCGGTGGAAAACGCCAGGTGGCGCTGCGCACAGCTCCTCGGTCTGGATTTACATTCAGTCTTGTGTTAAATCAGCGAAAAACATGCTAATTTCGTGATTTAAAAGCCGCGTTTTACGAACTTACCTAATTTAAATGAAGAAAATGAATTGTTGAATGAATTTGATTTGTTGCACGCGTGTTCATTTATTTTTTTTTAAGCCACACAAACATTACATGAATTCTCTTTAATAATATTAGTAGCTCTTCTAAAGCATTTTTTTAAATTAATATAATTTTTTCAAACTGTAAAACCATTTTGTTAGAGAGAATGCCCTAGCATTTTACATTATTATGTTCGAACACGAATTTGTGTATCTTGCTTTGAAAAAAAGTAATAAGAGCAATGAAACTATATATTAAAATCAGTTATTTTCGGATAACTACGGGTTATTTATTTACTTACACTGTTTCTAATTTCTTGTAGTAAATAACAT